>PVKE010001027.1:0-111859 GCA_004027555.1 Craseonycteris thonglongyai | reverse complement strand
TCTTGAGGGAAAGCCGGGACGGCTCAGCGGGTTGAGTGCTCGCTTTGAGGCCATGAGGACCGAGGATCGAATCCCGGCTCCGGCCCAGGCAGGACCCACGTGCTGAACTGCGGAGTTCCCACAGTTCGGTTCTCTAACTGTCTCTGTCTCTGTCTCTCTCTCTA
Source organism: Craseonycteris thonglongyai (assembly GCA_004027555.1). Classification (NCBI taxonomy): domain Eukaryota; kingdom Metazoa; phylum Chordata; class Mammalia; order Chiroptera; family Craseonycteridae; genus Craseonycteris; species Craseonycteris thonglongyai. The sequence goes on along the minus strand of PVKE010001027.1, from coordinate 111,695 downwards.
TCTGTCAAAAAGTAAAATAGAAATAACTATGCACTAAAACTGTTAACAAGATAAAAAAGGAAGACTATAAAATACTAATTAAAAAAAAAAAAAAAAAAAGAACCCTCTTGTGTTCATTCTTTCCCTTTGTCCCGCTCCCTCCCCATTGGGAACCATTCTGATATGCAAATCAAGCTTGTCCAACCAGACACCAGGGATGCATGTGGCCCAGGATGACTTTGAATATGGCCCAACACAAATTCATAAACTTCTTAAAACATAATTCTTTTTTTTTTTTTTTGGCTCTTCAGCTATTGTTAGTGTTAGTGTATTTTAAGTGTGGCCTTAGACAATTCTTCCAATGTGGTCCAGAGAAGCCATAAGGTTGGACACCCCTGATGTAAATGGTTCTCATTTTGGGGGGATGTCTTGCAAAATGAGGACATTTTTGTGCCTGTAATTTGTAATTTACATACCTGGCCTGGTATTAGAGCTCTAATTTTCCTTTTTCCCCACTGGGTTGGCTTCCACTTCCCATGGGCACACTTGGCCCCTGGCTCCACGTATCACTTGCTCCCCTGGGGTGAACACCCAGGCTGCCTCCAGCTCTTGCCCCACAAATCTTGCTGCACTGAACATCCTCACACACACACCCCATGGTACCGAGAGAGATCTTCTTTGGAAAGTCATCCAGGAGCAGAATTATATGTGCACTACAGTTGACCTCCCCTTTTTTAAAGATTTATTTTTTATTGTTTTTGACAGAGAGAGTGAGCAAGAGAGAGGGATACGGAGACAGAGAGAAGGGGGAGAGCCCAGAACAGTCTCCATAGTTGCACATCATTGGTTTTTCCACATAGTTTCATTCCACAGGTGGGCGGGGCTGCACAGGGCAGGAAGTGGGCTGGGGTCTCACCCCGGTGAGAACTGAACTGGGGGCACTCCCCAGTTCAGCATATCAGTTGGTAGGGGCTGGGGCCAGGATTCGACCCTTGGTCCCGGGGCTGCAAAGTGAGCACTTAACTCACTGAGCCATCCCGGCTTCCCTGACCTTCCCTTTTTAAAAAAGATTTATTTTATTGTTTTTGACAGAGAGAGACAAAGACAGAAACAGAGAGAAGGGGGAGGGCCCAGAGCAGCCTCCGTAGTTGTACATCATCAGCGTTTGATATGGTTTTGTTCCACACAGGTAGGTGAGGGGCCACTTAGGGCCCGGAACCAGGCTGGGGGCCTCCTGCATGGGAGGCACACCCCCGTGAGCTGGGGGCCAAGCCTGGGGCTCCCAGATGGGAAGCCTGCCCTGGCGAGAACCAAATTGGGGGCCTCCCACATGGGAAGAACACCTCAGTTCAGAATATGGGTCCACACGGGCCAGGGCTGGGACTCGACCCTTGGACCCGGGGCGGCAAAGAGAGCGCTCAACCGAGCCAAGCTGTACCAGCTTTCCCTACAGTTGACCATTGAACAATGTAGCAGTTAGGGGTGACAACACCCGTCATTCCTGCACAACTGAAATTTCATGTATAACTTTTGACTCCCTCCAAACTTAAGTTGTCCCTTAGTAGCCACGGAGAATTGGTTTCCAGAACCAAAATCCATGGATGCTCAAGTCCCCTATATAAAATGATGTGCATGAATACATACAGTAGGCCCTCTGCATCCACATGGAAAAGCACAGGTATTTATTGGAATAAACCCATGTCCAGGTGCAGTAGTCATGTGTAAGTGGGTCCACGAAGTTCAAACTTGCATTGTTCAAGGGTCAGCTGTGCTTCATTTCACTAAGCCAGACTTTAAAATTTTTGCCAGATCTAGTGTTAAAATGACAGTTTATTGGAATTTGCCTACCTCTGATTACTAATTTTGAGCACCTGTGCACATTCTTGTTGGCCTTTTGGGATTTTTTTCTTCTGTAAATTGCCTGTTTCTATCCTTTGTCCATTTTCTGTTAGGGTTGCTCTTTTTCTTGTTAAAAGAGTATCTTCTTGGTGTTAGACTTTGCAAATATTTTCTCCCATTCTGAAACCCGTCTATTATATTTACCCATGTCCTTCCTTGAACAAATGTTTGATATAATCAAATTTGTTTTCCCTTAATTTTTTCCTTTGGAATTCTGTTTAAGATATCCTTGTCTGCCTCTAGGTCACTGAATTTTCCTCTATCAACTTTACAGCTTACCTATCACAGTGATGTTTAATCTAAGAGAAACACTGTCCAATAAAACGGAAATAGGGGAAGCTGGGATGGCTCAGCTGGTTAAGTGCTTGCTTTGCAGCCCTGTTGACCAAGGATCGAATCCCGGCTCTGCCCCATGCGGACCCATATGCTGAACTGGGGTGTGCCCCTGGTTCAGTTCTTGCCGGGACCTATGCGAGAGGCTCCCAGCCCAGTTCCTGCCCTGCGCAGCCCTGCGCCCACCTGTGGAATGAAACTATATGGAAAACTAATGTCAACTATGGAGACTGCTCTGGGCCCTCCCCCTTCTCTCTGTCTCTGTCTCTGTCAAAAGCAATAAAAATAAATCTTTAAAAAACTGAAATAATGGGGTTTCATTTCTATACTATTTAATTGGCAGCAGCTGGCCAAAAGTGGCAATTGAGCATGTGAAATGTGGCTAGTGCAACTGAGGGACTGATATTTAATTTTGCTTCACTTTAAAATTAAATAGCCATGTATGGTTAGCGACTATTGTCCTGGACAGCACAGATCAAGGGTTCCTTTTCATTTTATTAGGTAGAAATTGAGTTTTTTCCCCACTATAAAATGAAGCAATTTCCCCCCACTGATTTGTGGGGCAATCCTTATAGTAAGCTCCTGCATTACACATGGGGTCTGCCTCTGGGTTCTCTGGGGAGGAGCCCAGTGAATCTAATAAACAGCAGGGGTGAAGACGCATAATTCTTTAGTAATTTAGAATTTTTATAGACACACAGCTTCCTGAAATAGACTATATTTCCCAACCTCCATTGTTCTGTCTGTGGTCACATGACTAAGCTCTGGCCAATGAGGCAGTGGTACAACCCCAGGGGCCCTGTCCTTAAAGAAGAGGTCCCTCTCCTCACCCTCCCTCTGGTGGTGATGAGCGTTCTGGGACCAAGTGGGAAATGCCTGCGTGCAGCAGAGACGAAGGAGGCGGGACCCTGCCGAAGGAACAGGGCTGAACCCCACACTCCTTGGACAATCGTAGGTCTCAGTGGCTCTCAAACTTGAGTGGCCTGGGAATCCCTGGAGGGCTTGTTACAATACAGATTGCTGGGCCCCACCCAGAGTTTGACTCAACCTGGGGTGGGCCCCCGGAAACTGCATTTCCAGCAAGTTTCCAGAGATGCTGCGGGTCCAGGAAGCACGCTTTTGAGAACTACTGGTCTGACTTGTTTAAACCTGGCCTTCAGGCATCCCTGACTCCCTCCTGGGCTTTTGTGTATCTGAGTTAACACTCACTGCTTGTGGAGTGCCAAGTGTGGTTGGCAACATCTCGCAGAGTGAGAGCTGTGCCACATCGTGGCTGGGGCCGATGACGTCGGTGGCTCTGCCACACTTGGCCTTCTGAGTGTGCCCTTGTTCAGCGAGGTTGGAAGCCTGAAAAACCACCTTGTATGACTAACTCCCTCCCTTGCCAGCTGGATCGGTAAGGCCCAGCCGGGAGGAGGCTTCAAGAAGGTGGCAAGCTGGACGGATGGCTCCGGTGCCACTGACCCCTTGTCCCTCCAGACTCCTAGCGCCTGTGTTGAATGACCACTGGCTAGGGCTCTTCTGGCCTTCCCAGTCAGCGCCTTGGTAACCACCCCCCTGTATTAAACACCGTTTGTACAACCAGAGGGGTTTCCGATACCATCGGAGGCCCTTCTGCATGGGCAGTGGCAGGAGGCAGCAGGGGGCCGGGGGAGGAGCCCCCTCCACACCACCCTAAGCCATGCTGTAACACCGCAATGTTGTGACTAAAGGTGACAATGCAGAGCTGCTGTGGGGCCTCCTCGACGGGGCAGGTGACATTGTGGGGTGTCTGAGGCCTCTCCACCGGGCAGGGGCATCCCCAGGTGACACGTGGGATCGGTGCACTGGGGCTGTGTGTGCAGCAGCTGCAACACTGTTCTTCACCGTCCCCATCTGGTTGGGGGACCAGGCGGTCCAGCCTCCTAACATGAGTTGGGCAGCTATCCTTTTCTATTGCCCCAAACAATTTGTGCGAGGTAGGAATTACCGGATCCTTCCAAGTCTGGCAGAACTCATTTGTAAAAGCATTCAAGCTCAAGGCGTTCTTTTTGTTTTTTTAAATGAGTGTGCGGGGTTATTTTGGTCTTGTTTTCTGTTTCTCCTTACCCAATTTCGGCATATTTTTTCCACACATATTCACATAAAGCAGTGGGTGCTAGCGCTGGTGTGTTTCAGTTTCTGCGATTATCCATGTAGGTCATGCATGGATTTGGCCGGGCTGCTGCAGGAACAGCACCCCAATCCTTGGGGGAGCTCAGGGTCTAAGGAGAGGTGTGCTGTGGGTGGTCAGCAGGAGGGGTGGCGGCCCAGATCTCTCCACCCTCACCAGTTTCTGCCCAATCCCGGATGAGGTCGCCTGGAAGGCTCTGGAGAAGGCTCACACCTTGTATCCCCAGCTGTGCCCAGGAGGCTGCTGCTGCCCGACACCTCGCAGGGTGCTGGGAGGACACACACCAAGCCCAGCAGCAGCCTGGAGCGCTCAGTGCCCAGACTGCAGGAGCTGCACTGGGCCCATGTCAGCTGGATGCCTTTCTCTCCTGGTTGGGACCCAGGCTCAGGCCTCCGGAGTCTGGGCCTGGAGGGAAGGACTGGGCGGATGGCATATCTCTAGGGCTGGCATCTCCAGGTCCACCCACTTCAGCCGATCCCCCAAAAGCCCATCTGCCTGTTGCCCACTTACTAACAACTCACCACGATCAGTTCCCACCCACTGAACGTGCTCAAGACACACAACCTGTAAACCTGGTTTCCAGAAATCGCAGATTTGGAAAACTGGTCATCACAGCACATGGGACTCAAACTCGCTCCTTCCAGGCCTGGGAGGGGTCTGTCCTGCCCCTGTGGGGGGTGGGGGGACCGGTACCAGCTGCTGTGACCTGGAACTCCCCATCTACCAACAGACTCGGCCATCGCCCCAAGCTGGGCTAGAATCCTGGGGTTAGCTAGGCTGCCACTCCCCAAAATTCCCAACCCCCGACAGCTTGAGCAGAGAAGGGCCTCTACACACACCACACACAAAACAGCAAAATGTTTTAATTGTAAAACTAACTTGAGGGAGGGGAGGGCAGGGCTGCACCACGGGGGCAGGAACCTGATTCTTCAAGCAATAGTTCTGTCCCTGGTATCAGCTGGCAGGACAGGGGCCATCTGTCCCCAGGTGAGGGCAGGGGCTAGTGTTATAAAATGACAATATAAATAGACTTCTAGAAAAGAGGCTGTCCAGGTGCAGTAGTCATTTTCTGCAGAGGCTGAGGGTAAGGGAAGCCCTGACTTGTCTCCCCATCCAACCACAGAAAGGGGGTTCAGGGCGAAGGGAAAAGGCCACTCTTCAGACATTCATGATCGACCCCCGCCATGGCTCAGGGGAGAGGGGACTGTATGTCAGGCACGGTCTCAGGGTCACTCACTCACACGCAGGAGGACAGGATTGGACCTTACGACATGCACACACGCACGTGTGTTCATTCACTCGTTCACTCACTCACTCACTCACCCCTCTTTCCTAGTGTTCTCTGCACCCCCCAGGGGCCCCCACTGCAGATTTCCAGTGATGGAGGGCCACCTGTCCTTCTTGGAGACAGGGGAACACAGGGAGGGCCTGTCCCGGAGGGTGGGTTGTCCTGGGAGCTTTGCTAGCTCCCATGAGTCCCTGTGTTTTTAGTCACAAAATCAAATCCAGAGTTCAGTAGTAGGGTCTTGCACACGGCCCCTGGCAAGGAGGGTGGTGCCACACGGAGTGTCTTCCAGGCTGGGAAGAGCAGGGGCCGGCCCCCTAGTGGCCTCCGGCCGGGCAGGGGCACCCACGGGGTTCTTTGGTTCAGGGCCAGGGCGCCAGGCTCATCTGGTGCGATTGTGCCGCATGAGGGGCACGATGCTGGCGGGTGGGCCCGCTTTGGCCAGGAACGGGTGCTTCAGCAGCTCGGCCGCTGTGGCCCGCTGTGCGGGGTCCCGCACCAGCAGGCGGTCCAGGAAGCCCTTCAGGGAGGGGGATACCTGCAGGGGAGGCAGGCGGAGGGTGAGGGGAGGTGCTGGCTTGGCTCTGAGTGCCAGCTCCATGGCTCACTCGCCGTGGGGCCCTGTCTCTTCCTCTTGTCACCTGGGCTGACACCTACTGCCCAGGGCGGGAGCAAAGGTGCAAGGTGTGCAGAGTGTGGCTCCAGGGGCTCCCTTCCTCCCCGTTTTTGAGGTTTGGCGAGGAGTTGGCAGCATGGCCCAGACAATTCCTCCACCAGGAAGGCCCCTCTCTGGACCTGGCTGTGCCAGGCCAGCCTAAGCACAACCTCCATGGGATGGCAAGGGCATGGGGATCCACCTTTAAACAGACAGTCGAGGCCTAGGGGACAGGGGGCTGAGCCCAGTAATGCCCCAGGCCTGCTGCACTCAGGGCTCTGCTTGGGTGGAGGCCGGAGGGCAGGGGGGACAGACTCCCATCACCACCTGCCCACTGGGAGGGGCCCACCTTGTGCAGGTTTTTCAGTCGGGGTGGAAGGTTGTCCCGGATCATCTTCATGGCTTTGAGGGGTGGCTCATTGAAGTAGGGGGGCTCCCCATCTACCATCTCAATCACCATCACCCCCAGCGACCAGATGTCCACCTGCAGCAGGGGAGGGGAGCTCTGTGGGACAGGCCAAGGTTCGGGGGAAGTCTGGGGAGGGACAGCACCCAGCTCTGCCTTGCCTCTCAGTCAGGGGTTGGGGAGTCCATGAACAGGTTCCCTAATCAGTCAAGACACAGTAACTGGGCCAGGAATGAGCACATGACTCAAGTGGAACCCATCAGAGTCAACCTGAGACTGTAGGTAACCCATACATCCCAGAAAACAGCAGTTGCCCACAGGCAGGAAGACATGACCCAAAGTCACTGGGGTCGTCTGTGCTGTCACGCGGGCAGTGCCTGTCTGAGTGACGACTACACTGAGCGAGTCGGGGCCTGAAGGGACAGAGCCCATCCATGGCCACACCTGAAGCCTGTTAAGACCTTAACTTCACAGTTTTGGGGACCCACAGCTTCCAAGTTTTGCTCCATCCATCTGAGCTGGGTGTGTCACTCCTGGGCAATTCTGACAGAGATGATTCTCAGGATCCCACACCGATCTCCCCTCCCAGTGTGACCCCACTCCAGCCTGGGGTCCCTGTGATGTGTTTCTCAGGGTGCCTCTCATGGCCAGGCACTGGGTCGTCTTGCTGTGAGGGAATCCTCAGGGCCAGGCAGGGGATGGCAAGGAGGGAAGCAGGTTGGTGCAGGCAATAGGGATGGGTGGGGACTACAGCCAAGATGAAGGTGCCTGTCTTTTCCAAAGCAGGGTAGCCCTTCAGTGCCTCCAGGTGGCTGAACCTTTTAGTTTTCTGACACAGAATAGAAATTGAGACTTCTATGCAAGACTTCTCTTTTTTAAATGTTTGCAAAAGCATCTTTAGACAATACCAGCCAAGAGCTGCCCAGTCTGTGGCCTCTGCACCTGGGACTCAGGCAGGGCTGTCACCATGTCTGCTCAGCATCCTGTTCCCGTTGGCAAGCTCTGGGCCTTGTTCAGAACCAGTACCCAAGCAGGACTGAGCGAATGCATGAATGCATGCCCACCTCTTCCCCCCCAGAGTCACCCCTGGTGACCCACTCATCCCCCAGAACAAGCCCCATCTCCCCCTAGCACTCTGGCTGTCACAGGACAACCGACCGCCTCTGGCTCACCTCTGGCCCGTAGGGAAGGCGGGAGATGAGCTCCGGGGCCATCCAGTAGGGTGTGCCGACCAGTGACTTCCTCCGTGGCACCTCCTTGCTCACCTGGGCGCAGAAGCCGAAGTCGGACAGCTTCACCTGGGGCAGGGCGCAGGCAGCGGGGTCAGAGGTGCTGGGTGGGGAGGGTGAGCAGAGGCGTCCACCTATTTAATTCCTTGGCCCCGGACGCACTGGGTCTCCACCATGCAGCCCAGAGGTTAGAGACAGATCAAGGTAGCTCCGCCACCTCCTGGCAGGGGCCCCTCAGGCATGTCACCGCCCCAGGATCATGGCATCCACCCCTCTGACAGGGTCTGCCCTGGGGCTGGTGAGGAGGGGCCTGAGTCCTGCAGGTACTAAGGCTGGGTGGGGGCTGAGGCCAGGGCAGGCTCCCACAGCTCACACCCAGGCACTGTGAGGTTCACCCACAGCCCCAGATTTAAGACTTCAGTCAGAAGGTGGGAGATGCGACCGGGGTCAGCAGACCATCCTAGGTGCTCCGCTGGGAATGTTTCTTACTGGAGGGAGAAGCACGTGACCAAGCTGTGGCGGCCCCCCAAATGTGTTCTCCCCTCTCCAGGCTCAGGGCAAGACTACAGTTCCCAGCATTCTATGCTGATGGCAGAGCCCCTGCCAGCCTGGGCCCCCAGTGACTGTGTGAACAGAGACCCTCACTAACCTGGACCCCTGACTCTGGGCTTGTTCCATGAGAGTAAGCTGACTGCTCAATCCACTAACTTGGGGGCCAGAGCAGTGGGGGAGCTGGGTAGGCGTGGGGGAAGTCCACCCCAATCCTCACCCTGCCATCATGGGTCAGCAGGATGGAGTCACTCTTGATGTCCCGGTGGATGACGCCCTGGGCATGGAGCACAGACAAGGCCTGCAGCACAGCCAGGCACACGGTGGCAATCTGCTCCTCATTCATCCTGTGGGGAGAGGCGGAAGCAACTGGGGCACACAGGGCCCTGACCCAGGGGCCTGAGGGGGATCCAGCCCCTCCCAGGGCGCCTGAGGACCTAGCCCCTCCCAGGGGCCTGAGGGGGGGCCCAGTCCCTCCCAGGGGCCTGAGGGGGATATAGCCCCAACCTGAGGGTCTGAGGGGGGCACATGGTCCCACCCCATGGGACTGGGGGACATGGCCCTGCTGGCTAGGAGACAAGGCCCCATCTCCAAGGGTCTGGAGGGGACCCAGCTGCACCTGGGGAGCCTAGGGAGCTAGCAGGCTGGGTGCCTGCGGGGTCCAGCTGGCCGGCAGTACCTGGTGTGGGTGACGATGTCGGTGAGGGCGCCCCCCTCCAGGAACTCCATCACCACCCAGAGCTCGTCCCCCACCAGGTAGCTGTTGTACATCTCCACCACGTTCTTGTGCTGGTAGTCACGCATGATCACCACCTGCACGGGAGGCCAGGGCAGTGCAGTGTGAGGGGGCGGCCAGCTGCCCTCCTGCCTGCCTCTCAGGCCCGGGCTTGGGCCCCCGCTGCAGGGCTAGTTCCGCCTGTCCTGTTCAGCAGGGTCACCCACTCCTGACACCAACAGACCTCAATGGCAGCTTGAGGCCTGAAACCTCCATTCTGGGGGGGCTCTCTCCCCCAGGCACAGACCACATTTCTGATCCCAATCTGTGACCAGTCCCGAGCTGCTCGCTGAGTGGCCCTGATGACCAGGCTGGTGCTGGGAGAGGAAGGTGGGAAGAGAGCGTCTTAGCACAGGGCTGAGATCAGGACAAGCATTTATCAGCCAAGGTTAGAACAAAAGGAGGCAGGGGAGGAGTTCAGGGCAAGAAGGCCTAGCTAGACAGAGCCTGGGGGAGGGGAGGCAGGGGACAGCACTTCCACAGCTCAGGTACAGCTGGAGCACTGCAATTCTGGGGCTGAGGGATGATGGGTCATGGGGCACAGTTAAGTGCTGGGTGACTTCTGCCTCCAAGTCTGGCGCTGCTCCCACAGAGCCCTCTCAGGAAGGAGCCAGGCGTGTGCCTTTGTAACAAGCTCCTGAACAGGGAGGCCACCAAGAGTCAAAGTCGGAGGCTGGACAGAATCAAGGGCCTAGATGGGGGCAGATCTCAGATACTGGTAAAAGGGTCAGGCCTTTATTCTTAGGGCACCAGGGATGCTCAAGGTTTTCATGGCAGGCCAGCACATCAGAAAGAGCCCTTTGGTTGCTGTGGGAGATGCTTGGGGGCACCCAAGAAGGAGGCTAGGGCAGAACCCAGGCTTGGGACAGAGTTGGTAAGGATTCTCTAAGACAGGGAACCAGGGGAGGGGGAGTTCAGGGGAGACACTTAGTGGCCAATTTGGGACTTGATAGGTGCGAGGGGCCTGGAAGACACTTAGAAGGTGGGGTTCAGTGGGCTCAGGGGGCATGGAGCTGGGGATGGGGGACAAGTCAGGAACAGGGGCAGAACTGTGGCTGTGGGCATTATGGGGACAGAGGAGTTGGCCTGAGGCATGGAGTAAAGAGAGGAGAACCCAGCTGCGGGGAAGCCCAGCCCTGAAGCTCATTCTCCTGTTTCTACAGGGCAGAGGAGCACTGGGAGGAGGGTGAGGGCAGGGCTGGAGGAGCACTGGGAGGAGGGTGAGGGCAGGGCTGGAGGAGCACTGGGAGGAGGGTGACGGCAGGGATGGAGGAGCACTGGGAGGAGGGTGAGGGCAGGGATGGAGAAGCACTAGTAGGAGGATAAGGGCAGGATGGAAGAGGGTGAGAGGAGGGCGATGGCAGGGCAGGAGGAGGGTGAGGGCAGGGCTGGAGAAGGGCAGAACTGGAGGACAGCAGGGTGGGAGGAGCACTGGGAGGAGGGTGAGGGCAGGGATGGAGGAGGGTGGGAGGAGGGCGAGGGCAGGGCTGGAGGAGGGCAGAGCTGGAGGACAGCAGGGTGGGAGGAGCACTGGGAGGAGGGCGTGGGCAGGGTGGGAGGAGGTCGAGGGCAGGGCGGGAGGCTGGGCACCCACCTCATTAAAGAGCAGCTCTCGCCTCTGCTGCTTGCGCAGGTCCATCTTCTTGACAGCCACCAGCCGGCCTGAGCTGCGTACGGTGGCGATGCACACGACACCTGTGGAGCCCTCGCCAATCTTGATGAAGTTGTCCAGGTAGGAGCGGGGATCACCAGGATCTACCACCAGCTGCAGGGCAGCCCGGAACTGCTCATGGGACACACGTTGGGGTTCCCGCTGTGGCGATCGGGGACCCGGAGGTCCAGGAGCAGGGGGGCCAGAGGGGGCGATGAGGGTGCGGGCTGGAGGGGCCAGCTGGGGCTCAGAGGCATGGGGGCCCAGCACTCCAGGGCTGGGGGGCCCGCGGGTTCGGGTGGGAGGCCGCGAGGAGGAGGACTGGGGGACAGCCAGGCCCCCCACTGACGGCCCATTGGGGGCCATGCTGTGAGGCTCTCCCTGAAACAGAGAAGAGAGGAAGCAGTCAGTGGAGGGGCCAGGGGCCAGCCCTGAGGGGCTGGCTGCGGCAGAGACACATGGTGGTCAGGATGGCGATGGACAGAGGGTGGGCACAGGCTGGAGCTGGTGGGCGGGGGCAGGGAAAGCTTTGGGCAAGGGGACAGTGGGGGTCCTGGGGCAGAGGAGCCAGTTACCTGGACGCCCCGGGGTGGGTGGTCCGTATCTGCCCGCGGGTACGTGTTAAAGGGCCGGCCAGCTGCCACTTTCGCCCCACTGGCCAGACCTGCGGGCTGGGGGGTGCCGACGTCAGGCCCAGAGAGGGGGCGCTTGTCCCGGGAGGACTCCTGGGGCACCCCTGAGCCCTCCCTGGAAGACTTGGGCCTCTTCTCGGGCCCTGCCCGCCACCGGTCACCACTGCTGCCTCCCCCCTCACTGCGACCAGAGCCCTGGCCTTGGCCGCCTGACTTTCCTGGGCCCCCTTTGGCTGTGGCGGCCTGCTCCTCGGGCACCCCGTTTTCCTGGCGGGCACGGGCAGGTGGCGGCGGGCTGTCTCTCCGCAGGGAGTTGGAGCGTGTCACCGACATGTTCTCAAACTCGTCCAGCAGCAGCGTGAGGGCCCCATCCTTGGCACTTTTGCTGCCCCGCACGATGGTCTGGGGTCCAGGGTCCAGGGCAATGGCAGGGTGGGGGCCCGGCAAGGAGGAGGGGACACAGGACGTGTATCCAACACACAAGGACAGAACAACACAACACACACAGAGACAAGACAGAGACGAATGAAGAAATGCCATGGGGTGATGATGGGGCTGGGTAGGTAGGGGCAGCGCCAAGGAGGCCCCCCAGCCCCACCCCCAGCACTGAGAAGTCAGTGGTAGGAGGGGAGCTGAAGAAGTGACCTCCCCTCAGTCAGCTATCCCCTCCCCAGCCCCAACCCAGAGGCTGGCCACCCCCTGAGAAACACCCTCCTGCTTCTCTCCTGCTCTCCCGGCTGGGGAGAGGTTCCTGTCCTATGGGGTCGAGGAGAAGGACAGAGGCCGTAATCAGCCCCAGAGAGCTGCGAACCGCAGGACACTGGCGCCAGGGCCTGGATTGGCACTTCCTCCCCTGTAGCCTGCCAGGGCTATTACCTCCCTGAACCACACTCTGTTCCCCTGAGGGCCGAGGGTGGGGCACAGGGAGAGTCAGAAAGGACTGGGCCCAACATAGAGGGCAAGTGCCCAGGAGAGGGGATGGCAATGAGGATGCCCATAAGGGCCACGCAGATTGTAACGTGTGTCCCAAATCCAGCAGTTACCCTCCATGCCCGCCACCCCAATCCAGGTCATGGCCATCTCTTCCCTTGAGTATTGAGTCATAGCCTCCAGGGTTCCCCTGCCCCCACTTAGGTCCAGGCACGTGGACCTCCTCACTGTTCCTCCAATACAGGAAGCTACTACCTCAGGGCCTTTGCACTGGCCATTTGCTCTGTCTGGAACATCTTCCCCCAAGTATGCCCGGGCTCCCTCCCTCCCCCACTTCAGGTCTCTGCTGGAAACTCAGCTTCTCAGAGGAAGGCGTCTGCTGACAAGCCTTCTAAGATGCGAGGCCCTGACACTCCCTATCCCCCTTTCTCACTTCCTTTTCCTTTAGCACGCTTTAGACCAGCAGACTTAGAGCACGGTAGAGCTGCCATCGCCAGCTCCCTCAGTGCAATGGGCAAGAGGGCAGCGACTGGGTCTTCCTGTTTCTGCTCTTGCTAAATCTCAGCACTAGAATAGTGTCTGCAATGCAGAAGGTGCTCAGTGAACATCTGCTGAACGAGTGAATGAGTAAGGGGCCCGGGTGGAGGCTGTGGGAAACAGAATATGGCCCCCAACCCCGTCCTGTCAATCACTGGCACACAGTGACATGGCCCAGGGCTGCCAGACTCTGAAGCCAGAATTGCCTCTATGGGGCAGAAAACACTGACCCCACAAACTCACCTACTGGCCACAGTGCCCCTATGGGGCCTGCCCCTGCTTCTCCTAGGCTGTGGCTACCATCCTGGAAGCCTGGCCTAGCCCAAGGGTCCAGTGAAGCACCTGGTCACTTTGGTATGAGAAGTCCCTGGGGGCTGGGGAAGGGTCCAGGAGGACTGGGCCCACAGGAGCCCCAGGACAATGCTAGCTCATGTGGCACCTTTGTGTGAATAAGACAAGGTACCCCTTCCTCCTGAGGACACAGCCCCAAGCAGGATCCCTGGTGGGCAGGTAGAGCAGGGACTTCAGATTTCAGGAGGTGCCCTGGTGAGAGCACAACCATCATGCAAGCAGCCAGAGGGCCAGGCAAGGGATGGCACTGGGGTGGCCCGGATGGGGCCTGTGGCTTGGAGGAGGCAGCTGCCTGCTCAGCCCACAAGTCAGGAGAAGCCAGAAAGAGAGATCTGGATGTGAAGTCTCTCGCTTTTTAAAGCAGTAGCAATGAATTAAAAATATTCAGAAGCACGCTGCCTGACAAGTGAACACCTCAGCAGTCACCAGATTGAGACCCCGGTGAGCGAGCATCTGCTCCTGTGTCTACGCCCACCTCGCCCACCTCACTGACCAGGGCTTCCTCCCGCCAGGCCGGGCTGGGTACTGGGAGAGGATGAGTCAGCTGCAGGCCTGGCCCCCGGGTGTCCAGCCTGCTGACCGGCACGCCTACCTCCACCCCTCCGACAGCCCTGGCTGCATTCCCCTGGCTGGCAGCCCTTCCTGTCCCCACTGCCCTAAGGATAAAGTCCCAGCTCCCGGCTAGCTTCCCATGGCCTCACCCGCACCAGGCAGATCTCACCGCAGGCCAAGCCTGGGCACCTGCACAGAGACAGGAACGAAGCTAAGAGTATGGGCCCTGGAAACAGACCTGGGTCCAAACCCCAGCTCTGCCCTTCTGCTCAAGATGACAGAAAAACCCAACCCCAAGCCCAACCCTCAGTGCTTCCTGGGGCCGCTTTCTCCACTGAAAGCCTCACCACCTGCCTCAGGATGCCTCTTCCTCAGCCCTCGGGCTCAGCCCGGCCTGGCTCAGGCACCTCCTCTGGGCTTCCCCAGCCCAGCCCTGACCACTTGGGTAGTTACCATCTGGGACCGGGTCTGTCCCCCACAACTGCTATGGGAACTCTGTGAAGGCCAAGCACAAGTTTGTGGCACCGGGGACAAGAGCACAGAGCTCAGGGCGTGAGGCTCCAGGAGAGGGAAACTTAGGGGCTGGTGTGCGGGGACTGTTGGAGGGGCCAAGGTAACTGTGGGGTTCTCAGAGCCAGGGGTCAGTGCTGGAGGGGTGGGTGAAAGGCCAGTGTTGGGGGTGAGGATGAGAGTGGAGGGTTGTTGTGTGCTCAGAGGTCATGAGGAAGGGGAGGTCAGTGAAGAGGTGTTGGCCACAGGGTCGAGTGTGGGATTAAAGCCTGGGGTCCCTTGGGGGGGTGGGGTGGGGGTGAAGAAGCGCTGGAGGGTGCCGGCATACCTTGGGGGCCCCGGGCTGGATGGAGGTGATGCAGGCCGGGTCGACGAGGGGCTTGGGCCGGCGAGCCGACTCCTCGATCAGGCTCTGCCACTGCCGGGGCAGCCCCGTGAACTTCTGCTCGTGCTGGTCGAAGCCCGTGTGCACACGGTGCTCAAAGTTGGATGGCGCTGAGATCTCTACCCGCTTCTTCTTCTTCCCAAACATGGCGCTGAGAAGGGCACAGAGCTGGGCTCCTAGGGCAGGTCTGCAGGAGGGAGACCTGCTTGTTTTTCCCTGCCCCTCTGGCCCTGCCCTGGTCCTGTCTGTCTCCTTATGTAGGTCATGGCCCTCCTGCTGAGAGCTGTCCTGTGGCTCCATCTCACTCAGGAGGGAAGCCGAGACCTCCCCATGGCCCACCCACATGACCTGCCCGATCACCTCTCTGCTCTCATCTCCCCCTTGCTCACACTGGCGTTCCAACCTCAGGGCCTCTGCACTCGTGCCCAGTATCCACGCAGGCTCCTCCTTTCCACTCCTTCAGGTCTCAGAGTCCTTTCCTGACCACCCCAAGAAAAGAGTCCCCATGACTCACAAGCTTTCCCTCACATTGTTTCATAGCATGTTTACCTTCTGGAAATTCTACTGTCCATTCCTGTGTTTACCAGTTTAGCATCTAGCGCCCTCATCACTAGAATATCAATGCCACACGCCAGGTCTCACCTGCCCAGTTTCCCTGTGTCCTGTCCCATGCCCAGCACAGTGCCTGGCACCCAGTGACCAGTTCCTAACAGCCTGTCCACAAACACCGTGCTTTCCCAGCCCGGGCTCTGGGCGAGGAACACCACACCCCTTCGGTTACTTGTTCCAGAAGCCCCATCCTGTGCATGATGCCCAGGCAGTCTTACTGCCACATTCCCACTTCACAGAGGAGACGGAGGCTCCAAGGAGGGACGTTCCTCACCAGGGTCACACAATGCTGAAAGACCCACTTCATCGCAGACACTGACAAAACTGCCATCTTTAGGTCTGGGGTCTCCAGACAGGTGCCCTGATCAGCAGGCACAGCGTAAATATTCAATCAAAGCTGGTTTAAAAACCAAAGAGGCCAAAGGGGAGACACATGATGGCAGTATCCCACCGGGAGACCAGAGAAACCACAGACAGCCAGAGCACAAAGCTCTCTCTGCCACTTACTCCTTGTGACCTTGGACAAGTGACTTAACCTCTCTGTGCTTTGGGTCAACCCCCACTGGGCTGCTGGGAGGATTAAATGAGTTAACTGGAGCAGGGCTGGGTACAGGGAGGCGGACCGTGAGTTTGCTGTTCCGATGGCTAGGATTCCTCCCAGCATGTCTGAGGGAGGAGGGGCCCAGGGCCTGCTCCCCGTCCCACACCATGGGCCCTGGAGTCCACAGACCTGGTCTGATGCTGGCTGTGCTACAAGTGCCCTCGGGCAGGTGACGTCTCCTCTTGGGGCTTTGGGTTACTCATCTGTAAAAATGGGGAAAACATCATCATTCACCTACTCATTCATTTATTCACTCATTCAGTAATAACTCACTCCTTTGTGCCCAGACCTGTGCTGGTTGCTATTAGGGATACAGCAGTGACAGAGACAGCTTCTGACAACCCAGAGTGCTTGGGGTGGGTCAGGGAGCACCATACCCAACCTGGAGGGAAGGCAGGGTGGAAATAAGGGGAGGCTTCCCAAAACAGGGGCCATGTGAGCTGAGACCCAAAGGACGAAAGAAAATACCCTGGGTGGGGATTTCTGCCTGGTTCATGGCTGGCTTCCCAGTGCCTGGCACCGTGCCCAGCATAAGCTTGGCCCCAAGCTCAGTAAGTTTTGTGGACTATGAGGACACTCAGGAGCACGTCTGGGACACAGCCCCTCCAGTCCCTGGTTGTCCTCCCAGGGGAGAGCTGCTCCTTTCCTGAGGGAGCAGCTCTGTGAGGTGAGCCTTGCAGGCTGCCACCCTTTGCGCAGAAGAAAGCCCAACAGTAGGCAGCGTCCAGGGGAACCGGTTTGGTAGTGGAAGCACAGTGGGAGGCGGTGGGGACGCAGCAGCCAACCTGTCTCAACTAGTCTGGGCCTCCTGGCCAGCAGGTGGCAAGAGCCACGTCTGGCCAGGGCTCCCCGGCAGTCCAATCTCCCTGCACGCTCCAGGGTCCCCAGCTGTCTGGATGTGGGGTGGGACAGCCCTGGCCAGGAAGGGGGCCCCTTTGCCTCTGCTTAAGCCCCCCCCATTCCAGCCCCCTGAACACGATCCATCCCTCCCACCCACCCTGTTCTCGCCCCAACCCCTGCCACCTCTCAGCTTCTGTGCCCTCAGCTCTCAGAGGTCTTTCTAGTTCCTATTCCTTCTTTGTCCCTACACCCTCCCACGCCCATCTCCCCTGATCTGTCATCCCAGACCTAAGCCCCATGTCCTACCATCACCTCTTCACTGTCTTCCCAGACGTGCGCCTCACTCCTCACCTTGGCCTCTCACTCTTTGCCCTGCCCATCCTCCACCCCCAGCCAGAGGCCTCTGCAAGACCGGACCCCTCATGAAACCCAGGACAGGGAGGAACTCTGGATCCAGACAGATGGGCAGGAGGCAGCCTGGAATATGGGGCAGCCAACCCACACCCACACCGATACACCCCCAAGCCCCCTCTGTACACTGCAGCCAGCCTCACTCCCAGCCAAATGTGACCGACAGGGGAAGGGGGTGACTGGGCACACCTCCGGATATTTGCCGGGGGCCACCCCTTCCCTCGGCACCGCATGGGAGGGCAGGACAAACAGAGGAACTGACCATGTTTATAATGATCAGGCGGGAGCCCCACCCTGGGGCAGTGCCAAGCATGGCAGGCCTTTCCCACCAAGTGCCCAAGCTCCTGACATTATGGGGCCTCAGAAGGGAAGGGAAAGGAGCTGCTCCCTAAAGCGAGGCCCTGAACCAGGAACAGGGACTGGAGGTGGGGGGACAGTGGGCACTGGGGTTCCCAGGCAACTTGAGAACTCAGGAGTCAGACAGCCCAGGACCCAAACCCTGGCTCCACTGCTATGCACTGTGCCACCTCACCAGTCCCTGCGAAGTGGGATGAGCCAGCCCACCTTGGGAGTGCACTGCATGGCCCTGGGCCAGCAGCTCAGCCACTCTGTGCATCAGTTTCCTCCTCTATTAAGAGGGCTATGACAGTCCCAGCTTCCCGAGTTCATCTGTTACAGACAGTGCAGGCACTGGAGGTGGGTCCCGAGGCTGCTGCACACAGTAAGGAAATGCGTCTCTATTAGAGTAGCAGCCAGTACGTACTGAGCACCTACTGGGTGCTGGCAGCTCCTCTCAAAGCACCTGACCCACAGTCCCCCTTTAATCTGAACACCTGACCCAGGAGGAAGGGGCTGTTAAGAGGTCTGTGTTACAGACAAAAACAAAACACTAAGGCACAGAGAGGGCACTCCTCTTGCAAGGTCACACAGCTTGGTAGCAGAGTAGACATGAGACTCCAGGCCTGTCTAACCCAGAGCCCGGGCTCCACCAGTTCTCAGAATGAATAGCAGCTGCCTCTTCAGAGATTCACAGGTGCTGAGGTGCTCTGTGTCTAATTCATTTCAGCCTCACAATAAGCTGTGAGATAGTTTCATCATCCCCAGTTCGTACATGGGGACCCTGAGGCCTAGAGAGGGGCACCCCTTGTCCAGGGCACCCCAGATGCAAACCCTGGGAGTTAGGCACCAAAGTCCAGGCTCTGCCTTCTGAGGGTTGTAGCGATGCACCATCATCTCCAAGGCTGGTCCAGGCGCAGTCCACTGTACTGACCTTGCCCCTTCATCCTGCCCTGAGCCCTTCTGGGGGGGGAGGGTCCTCATACGTCCTATCTGACCTGCCCCAGGCCCCCAGGAGTAGCAGGGGACAACACAAAGTGGGGCTTCCTCCCCCTCTCCCCTGTGCCCCGTGGTTCCTTCCCCACCTTTCCACCAGTCTTTGACAGGACAATCTGCAGTGGAAGATACGTGAAAGCCAGTCCCTGCCACCAAATGTGGCCAAGTAGTTACAGCACTGCCACCACCACAAGGGGACCTCTGACCCTGCACAGATGCCAACATTGAGCTCACTGAGTCCCTATGACCTTAGTGGAGTGGCTACTCTCATCCCATCTTACAGATGCAGAGACTTGAAGCTCACAAAGGTGAAATTCCTCGCTTAAGTCACCAAGCAGAGCTGGGCCTGGAAGATGGTCTGATCCACTCCAGAGCTGACATTCCCTATCCCCTTTGCAGGCCCCAAGACTCCTCCCCATGGCTCACGAGGCCCATCACCTCTGCCCTCCTCTCCTCCTGCATGAGCCTCCTTGATATTCTTCAAATCCCAGAAATGTCCCCACCTCTTGGCCTTTGCCCTGGCAGCTACTCCACCTCTTGGAACTCTCTTCTCATTAATTTGCACATGGCTCAAATGTCCCTGTCTTATCACCATGTCCCTTTCTATGTTTTATTTTTTCTGACTGCATTTATCACATATATCGTGTGTGTGCAGGCACGCGGGTGCGTGTGTGCATGTGTAATTTTTCAGTGTCTGCCTCACCCACCAAAATGTCAGCTCCACCAGGGCAGGGCCTGCCATCCATCCCGCTCCCCACTCACAGGTTGCAACACAGCCAGGGCCATAGTCGGCACTCAAGAACACCTGGTGGACGAACTGATTCACCTGTGCCCGCTATGCTACTCCCAAGCTCGCACGCCTGACTTCCCAGACAGTCTTGTGTAAGGGGACCAGATTTTAACATTGGTAAAGCGGGACACCATTGACCTGGGGGGGGGGGGGGGGTTTGATTAAAAATTTGGTCTATCTCTCGCCGTTCCCTAGCTTGTCGTGCATTCTTTCCAAAAATCGTGACTTTTTTAAAACGCCGCGGGACGCGGGATAAATTCTTAAAAATCGGGACTGTCCCGCCAAAAGCAGGATGTCTAGTCACCTTAGTCTTGTGAAACTGGTAGAGAAAGCCCTGGACTCAGAGGCAGAGCGGGTAAGCCAGGAACCCCAGAAACAGAACCCAGGAGGGCAGTGTGCAGCCCACAGCTGCTAGCCGGAACACACACACCTCTGAAATCCAGTGCTTGATCCCAAGAATGCTCATGCGTTCTGCATGCTACTCTACAATGTTTGTTTCAATTAAAAAAAAAAAATTCTTTTGAATTATTTAGCACCTGGGATGGGTAGTTTCCAACTGTCTGAGCAAAAGCTTCAGATAGTCCAGACACCCTGCACTGACATGTTCTACCCGCTGACCTTTCATAAGAAAATGGTTCCCCCACCCACCCATCCAGGTGATTGGCCCAGGAGGAAGAACAAGAACCACGGGGACGAAGCTGTGTGTGTGTGTGCACCTCTTACCTCCTGCACCCCTCAGCCCCCAGGCTCTGAATAAAGCTGCTCCCCTGGCAGTGGAGGGAGCTGACCCAGCTGGAGCCCAGGGGCCCAGGGGCAGAGCAGGGGGGGATATGGCTGAGGTCCCAGCCACCCTTCCATATTCATCAAAACGAAGCCTTAAACCAGGAAGGGGACCATGAAGCCTGCACTGTCCCCCACCTGCACTCAGGGTTTCTACCAATGACTCCTGTTCATCCTTCCACCAGTTCTGGGAAGCCCTCTCCCTGCCTCAGTTTACCCTCTACCTTCCCTGGGCTGTGCTCTGAAGATGGATCTCCAGGCTGGCTTACCTTCCACGCCCGCAGTAGGCTCCTCTCATTGCCTCCCTAATATCCCATGTAATTCCCACCTCCACACCTGTGCTCAGCTCTTACTGCCCACCTGGCCCCATCCGAATCTCTTCAGGCCTCCTGCCCTGAGCCTAGTTCTCCCAAGGAATCCTCATGCATCTGTTCCCCAGACCCTGCCTCCATCTTTGGGGCTGACATATACCAAGCCCCCTCCCCAGCGAACACCTACTCTGTCCACAAATGACCCCAGGACACCTGTCTGCTGAGGGCTGAGCTCTGTAGGCCAGAAACAGGGCCGACAGTGGCCAGAACAGGCACAAACATCCCTGCCCTTGTAGAGCACTCACGTTCTAGGAGGGAGGAGACTGTCAATAAATTAGATAAAAAAAAAAAAATAGCTAGTTACGTCTGATGATATTAAGTACTCAGGAGAAAAACAGAGGGAGGGACAGGAGGGAAAGGGAAGGTGGGAATTTTCACTGAGGTGGTCAGGGAGGCCTCGCTTGAGCAGGGACCTGAGGGGGAGGGGCATGGGAGCCGCATGGGTACCTGGAAGGAGAGCTCTGGGCAGGGGGCACAGCCAGGGACACGGTCCCGAGGCAGGAACATATTCAAAGTGACCACAGCAGAGAGAGGAGGCCAGGTGTCAGGGTCCAGGGAGTGGGGGGCAATGGCAAGCAAGGAGGGAGGCAGGTGGTGGGGGCAGATTGATATGGACTCGTGGGTCATGGGGGACTTTTACCTGAGTGGCATGGAGCCACGGGCAGGTTCTGAGAAGGGGAGGATGGAGCCTGATGTCAGGGGTGCGCGGTCCTCTGGCTGCACAGGGGGCGTGGACTCTGGGGTGCGACCAAGGAGGAGGATGTGATAGTCCAGTGGGAGATGCAGAAGGGGACGAAATGGGCCCGCTGTAAAGGTCGAGGTGGCAGGTCTTGCTGAGGACTGACGACGCCTTTAGTAATAGCTGGACAGTGAGCTCCCTGTGGATGGGGGCCTGGCCTGGTCTCGCCCATCACCGCGTCCCCCAGCACCTGGCACACTCTGACACTCGGTCCACTCTCTCCTGGCCTTTAGCATCCCCTAACAGGTTATATGGTTATGAGTGTGTCTGTTGTTGTCTCCCTGCTAAGTTGACGGCTCAGTACAGACAGAAACCACGTTTCAGTTGGTTACAGCCCAATCCCAGCACCTAGAACAGGTCATCCCTTCTCGGAGGCCAAGTGGATGGAGCGGATGCACACGTGCTTCTATGCTGACTGGCCTGGGCCTGCGCCAGGCATGCAGACCAGGCCACACTGCACCCTCTGAACAGTTCTTGGGTGAGGAGGTGGGTGGGTGTGGAATCCTCTTCCATCCTGTTTCACAAACCAGGAAACAGGCCCAGAGAGGAGAAGTCACTGCCCAGGGCTGCCCAGCACCAGGTCACAGAAGCCTAAGGTGACCAGACGTCCTGCTTTTGGCGGGACAGTCCCAATTTTTAACTATTTGTCCCGCGTCCTGTGGTGTTTTAAAGAAGTCCCGATTTTTGGAAAGAATGCACGACAAGCTAGGGAACGGCGGGAGATAGACCAAATTTTTAATCAAGAACCCCCTTCCCCCTGGTCAATGGTGTCCTGCTTTACCAATGTTAAAATCTGGTCACCTTACAGAAGCCCCCACTCTGACCCACAGAGAAGGCCTTGCCAACACCCACTCAGCCTCCGATTCCCAGCAGCCCTTATCCCAGCCAAGGCCTCCACCAGAAAACAGAACCCAGAGGTTTATGGGACAAGAACCAGGAGAGAGACAATTCCCTAGCAATGACCAGAATCAGGATTAGAAAGGCTGCCTTGGGTAGGAAAGAATTTGAAGATATGTTAAACAAACAAATCTCCCCAAAGGCTTCCCTCCATGGCTCAAACTCCCCCCGTGACTTAACAAGCCACTGTCCAATGGGCCCTGCCAACCTCAGGACCTTGCCTCTCCCTCTCATTTTATTCCAACTACACTGGCCACATCTTCCCTAAGCTTGTTGCAGCCTAAGGGCCTTTGCACCTATTGTTCCCTCTGCCCAGAGCTGCATAGCTCACCCTTTTTTTTTTTTAGTTTTTTTGCTCACCCTTTTTTGATATTCGGGTCCAAGTGCAAATAAAACCTCCCCAGAGAGGCCTTCCCTGACCTGACAAAATTTGTACCCGTTTTGTATTTCTCTGTGGCATTTATTACCACTTGTTGACTATGGGCCCCTCTTCCAGCCCTCCCCCCCAGCAGAACGCTGGCTCCCAGAGAGCAGGGGCCTCTCTGTCTCGTTCTTGCTGCATCCCTGGCACCCAGAGCAGGGCCCAGCACTCAGCAGGCCCTCAGTAAACATCTGTGGAACAAAGGAGTGATGTCCCTGCCAGCGTGATGAGTCTGGAGCAGGAAAGAACGTTGGGGGCAGAGGGCAAACAGGAGTCCCCAAAGCCCATCCCGCACCGCCGACCAGTCTGACCTTGATGGCTGAGAAGGAGCTGGGCCCAAATCTTTAGAGAGAGAACCTGGCTATTTACCATAGTAAAAAACCAGGGGGAAGCCGGGATGGCTCAGTGGCTTAAGCACTCACTTTGCAGCCCTGGGGACAGAGGATCGAATCCCGGCCCCAGACCATGTGGACCCCTATGCTGAACTGGGGAGTGCCCCCAGTTCAGTTCACACTGGGGTAGGACCCCGGCCCAGTTCCTGCCCTGTGCAGCCCCGCCCACCTGTGGAATGAAACTATGTGGAAAAACCAATGATGTGCAGCTATGGAGACTGTTCTGGGCCCTCCCCCCTTCTCTCTGTCTCTCTCTGTCAAAAACTATAAAAACAAATCTTTAAAAAACAAAAAACCAGGTGTGAGTTCCAAACACAAGAGGCACCCCACTGGGAGCCCATTCCCCAAGCCCTCCCCAGCCCAGCCACACAGCCTATGATGGAACTCTGAGGAAGGGGCAGCACACTGGAGTTACTGGCAAGAGGCAAATTGTAGAGTGGAGGATTCTGTGGGAAATCTGCGAGCCCCCCAATTGGTAAAACCCCATAAAAACACACAGATTGGGTCCACCCTGGCCTTGGGAAGCAGGAGGGCCTGGAGGTAGCCATCTGGTGACTGAGCAGCAGCCCTGCTCTGCGTGTTCCGGCCACACGCAGCGCCATCCTCCCCCTCCAGGCCTCTGCACACTGCGCCAGTAGCAGTTGGTAGCAACGGCAGGCTGCCTTGGCCCAGGCACCAGCTCTACCACTGCCAAGCTGTGTGCACCTGAGCAAGTGACTCAACTGCTCTGGGCCCCAGTGTCCTTACCTGCAAACAAGGGGTGGGGTGGTGGTGGTATGACCAAAGTCCCTACCTCCTCGGAATGTCTGGACAATCAAATGAGAGGATACATGCAAAGCATGTAGAACAGTGTGTGATGTCCAGTGGGGCCTCACTACCCGTCAGCTGTGTTATTATTTCTGCCATTGTTGTTATTGCTGCCACTGAATGAATAAAGAAACTAATACATAAAAAAGGATGCGGGGCATGGTCCTCTCCTGGCCAGAGCAAATGTGCCAGTCCTACTGCCTCTGCTAAGTCTTACTCTCTCCAGTGCTGAGACCGGGGAGTGTAACGGCTGTCACTGAGGGCAGGTCTGCCTCTCCCGCTGGACTGGAGCCTCCACGAGGACCAGGCCTGGGGCCATCCCAGCCACCCTGTGTGCCCAGCCCTGCCCAGCCCTGCCCAGCACGGGGTGGGGGGTGGGGCACAGATAAAAGTGTGGCTCAACGAGGAGACACTGCTTCTAACTTTACTCAGCTGGGCCCAGGCCAGTGCTCAGGGCTCCCAGGGAGGCCAGATACCTGCTCCTCCCCTGGCCAGGCACAACAGGGCATGGACACAAAGGGCACTGTTGGTACCGCTCACCCCCCAGAGGCACCCAGGGTGGGGATGAATGCCACAACAGACCTGAGTGTGGGTGAGCCCACAGGGGCTGGGGGAATTGGAGTAGACTTCATTCATTCCTCCCTAAGGCAGGGAGGAAGGAGGGAGGGGGCACAGGCAGAAAAAGGCTGTGGAGGCCTCACAGATCCCCGGGACCCAAGCCCTCTCCTGCCGCAACCCCCTGCCACACACGTGCGCACGCCCTAGCCAGAGAAACGCATGAAGATGCCCCACAGTGCACAGGCCATTTGCAGGGACCATGACACAGACATGTAGCACAGACCAGACCGCGGGCCACACAGCCACAGATGCGAGGGACACACACAGTGGTTGCACAGAAACTCCCTGGGACAGTGGTAGCCACCCCAACCCCACACCAGTGAGCCTGGGCATGGAGAGGGACACCCCACCCTGCGCCTCAGCTCCTGCCTCTGGGATAGCCCCCCCGAAACCCCCCCCCAAAAAAAAACCCGAGCTGGAGGGAACTTGGAGGCATCAGGAGGAGAACTTGAGGGAAGCAGTCACCGAGGGAGGCCTAGCTCAGAGGAAGCTCTCACTATGGAAAGGCCAGGCCGGGACATTGGGGCAGCCCACAGCTGGGATGCCAAAGAAGCTACAGATCCAGGACCCCTCCACAAACACTGTAAACACACATACACACCCCAGAGATGCAGGCACTCCTGAATGAGACCCACGGACACATACTGATGGCACACAGGATACAAACCTGGGCCACCGCCTAGAAACCCCAGCACTTGTGTACACACACACAATTCCACAGATGCGCCATGACTGCCACACTTCCTAGAAAGGCAGACCCAGGACCCCATACACATACTGAGGAACACCCAAGGCACAGTCCCTGTGACCCACACACCCTAGATCCACACAGTAAGTAATGAGGCCCCACCACAGACCCAGGAACACCCGCGGCCACCTCCAGGGTCACCCAGAGTGACCCAGGGAGGCGCAGCCAAACCAGACCCCAGGAATTTGCTCCCACTGAGATGCTCAGGGACCTGCACTGAGATATATGATAAGCTCAGCATGGGCACCTGCCACCATGAACACACGGAGGAAGCACAGCGAGCGGCCCTGCCCCTGGCCCCAAGAAAGGTATGGTGCCTGATGCACATGCTCAAACTGGCTCCGTGGCAAGGTGGCAGGACTGCCCTTCCCACACCCAGTGCAGCCCTCCCCTCCCCTCCTCTCCCGGCGGAAGCCAGGACCAGCTCACCTCTACCATTCTCTTCCCCTAGCCCTGGGCTCCCCTCAGGGGGGCAGGCCAGCAGACTTCCAACTGGGAGAGCAGGGAGCAGGCACCAACAAGCTCCCCTGGCCCTTGACGTGGGCACCCACCAAGGAGAATTGGCAGGGCTTCTGTACCCAAGCCTCCCTGGCAGCAGGTGGTGACGCGGCCCTGCCCTGGCAGGGGCTGAACTTGGCTGTGGCTCCAGCCCACAGGAGGGGAGAGGGAGGGCGGAGGGTAGGAGAGACAGAGGGAGGCGGAGCCCAGCCTAAAGATCCTGAGCCACATGACCCACAACTGCCCCAGCAGCGGTAGAGGCTAGGCAGAGACACGGGAACAGGGGACCCCAACCACACAGAGCCCCTGCTTCAACGAGGCCAGTCTCCCACTAGCACTCCCACCCCCAGCTGCCTTGCTTCTTGTTCCAGGCTAGGTGCCAGAGGCCAAGGGAGCAAGCAGTGGCCATATAGCACAGGGCAAGCCCAAAGGCCGCTGGGTCATTTGAAACAGCAACCCAGGCTGGGAGGCAGCACAGAGGAATAGGGATGATGGAGGGGTGGCTGGAGATTTGAGGCTTGTTATATTCCTTACTCCCCCATTCCCAGGTTGTGAGTCTATTATACTGAGAGCTCCAAGAAGGGGAAACGAATGGGGCCTCTCCCCATCTGCCCCACTTACCCAGGAGGACAAACCCGAGCCTTGCAGCCTAACCAGGAGGGAAGGGGAAAGATCTCGGTGACCCCACATAGCCATCTCCAGGTGTGACAGTAGGGTAGGGAGACGTGGAGGGCGGGAATAGGGAGACAGGTAGAGAGAGCTGGGAAGGCTGCATGCCATGCTGCTGTCTTGCCAGCATGCAACTAACCCTTCTGAACATAAGTGGCCCACGTTTATGGAGAATGCACTTTGGGCCAGGCCCTGCTCTTAGCATTGATATGCATTTAATCATTTTACCTCACTGCTGCCCTAAATGGACGGGTACTTCATCAGATCCATTTACAACAGAGCAAACGAAGACCCTGAGAGACTGAGTGACTTGCCCAAGGCCCCAGGCAGGGAGGTTAGGTGCTAACCTTCCAAGGCAGGCCATCTTTCCCAGTGCCTGTGCCCTAAACCAGCTTCTCTGAGCAGTAGGCTAGCTTGCTCAGGACCCCTATTTCAGAGCAGGAAGAAAAGAGCTCAGAGGGGGGACTGAGTAGGGGCTGTGCTGCCCCTGCCTCACACCCCTACCCCTTCAGATCTCACTTCTCAGCACCACCTTCCCTGGTCCAGGTCAGAGCTCCTGATGTGAAGGTAGTTTCTTTCTGTCTTCTCCACATAGGGGACTTAGGGGAGGAGTGACAGGGTCGGAAGGCCTGGTTCATCCCTATTCACCCTTTGCCCTACCTCAGGCCCCTCCTCCTGCAGGCAGCCCTCCCCGACACGCCAGGCTACCCTTCCAGACTGTCACTGTCTCTGATGTCTGTTGCCCCTGATGGCTCACACACTGGCTGGGCTCCTACCATATACCAGGCAGGCCTATTGGAGGCCTTGAGAATTCTGTGAACAAACCAGACAGAACTCCCTGCCTGGGACTGACACTGAATAGGCGTGCTCTCCCACTGAGGGGGGATGGGGGTGTCCAATGAGTGGCAGGGACCAGGTTAGGGCAGGGGGCAGTGAGCGAGCCAAGTGAGAACAGGGGTTAAGTGGCCGAGGTGGGCAGAAGGACACATATCTGTGTCCTTCCCATGCCCCAACCCTGACTGTTCCTGCAGCAGCCACCTCCCCCAGAACTTGACCACTCCAACCAGGCAGTCTGCACAGGCTCTGAAGGCCTGGAACCCCCCTCCTGTCTATCACCTGCCCACCAAGCCAGGGCTTCCAGCAGCACCTGGGCTGAGCCTGGGGTCACAGCAGGACAGGAAGGGAACCCTCCAAGTCCCAGATCCCCTCCCCCACTAGGGTAGAGCACCAGCTAGGCACCAGCTAGGCACCAGCTAGGCACCCGCCCAGAGAGCAGCCAAGTGGGGCGGGCTCCCCTAACCTCCCCAAACCGGACAGGCTGGTTTGGGCCCTGGTGGGGGAGGCAGTCAGGGATCGGGCAGTTCTGGCCAGCCAAGGGAAACCAGGTCCCAAGGGGAGGGATGAGGGAGGGAGCTCCCTGCCTCCAGAAGTCTCACTGGAAATGGGGTTCTCCTGGTGATGGGCCTCAGGGGCCAGGAGAGTCATCCAAGATCCTCCCACATAGATCTTTATTACAAAATTTTTTAAACACACCACCTAATAGAGATTAAACCAGTGAATCCCCATAAAATCCACCACTCAGCGTCTCAACTATTAACATTGTGCCACATGTGGATGCCATCTCTCCCTCCTCTTTCTTCTCCCTGTCTCAGTGTGTCCCTTCATAATACAGGCACATGATTCAAAAGCCAGTGGCACTGCAGGCTGAAGTGACAAGACGGGCCTCCTGCCCTGGAGGCAACCTCTACTAATGTCTTTTTTTCCTTTTTGAGAGTGCCTACCCACACATATGAGTGCACGTGCATACACTGTTACACATTGTATTAAAAAACCATAAACCAATGTCACCCCAATAAATTCAACAAGAAAAAAAACATAAAAGGCAGCACAGCACACAGCCTCCTCTGCACCTTGCACTTCTTAAGCACTGTCCCTGGCTCACCTGGGCTGCTGGCAGCAGGCAGCGCTTGGCAGCATCCAGGAGAGGTGAAGACACATGCCTGGGACCTATGGGGCAACATGCGGCTCCTGAACCCTGGGGACACGTGTGGGAAGGTTCACGCAGCACAGTCTGAATCGGCCAGAGACTGGAAACGATGCCACTGGAAACAACAATGCTCGTCCATGGGAAATAGTTGATAACTGGGGATCTACTAGCTCCATGGAATAATTCACAAGGGACAATAAATGACTGCAGCCAAGGTGGCTGGATAGTAAAACGGTGTTAAATACAAGCAGCGAAACATATTCTTAACACATCCTAGGATTTAGTTCTGAAAAAGTTCAAAACCAAACTGAAATACACTGTGTAAGGATGCACACAGCAGGGGATGAAACCAAAGAAGAAAGCAAGGCAGTGAAGGCTTCAAAGGCAGGGGAGGGTCTGGGAGGGGCTTCTGGGGGGGCTGGCACCAGCTGCTTTTTCATCAGGAGGGCAGCAGCTCCATGCACCTCCCCTTTATATTAATTGGTTACGCTGTACATTTATATTTTATGCACTTTATAGCATGTACGAGGTCTGGCAATGAAGTCCGCG
Organism: Craseonycteris thonglongyai; assembly: GCA_004027555.1. NCBI lineage: Eukaryota > Metazoa > Chordata > Mammalia > Chiroptera > Craseonycteridae > Craseonycteris > Craseonycteris thonglongyai. The sequence goes on along the minus strand of PVKE010001027.1, from coordinate 82,826 downwards.
AACTTGTTACCCTGTGCTTACATTGGCAGCACTGTACAAACAACTCAGTAAGGTTTCATAACCTTGGTCTATCAGTGTCTCACAGCTGTGTTTGTGTTGACGTGTGGCAACATCTTACTGAGTGGCATTCATTACTGGTGTTGCATGTTTTTGTGTGCCATTGTGAGAATGTTGGGAGCTTGAATTAGAGCAATGAACATTAAATTTCTTGTTAAACTTGGCAAGAGTGGAAATGAAATCAGGGTCATGTTAGTCCAAGTTTATGGGGATAATGCTATGATGAAAACAGCAGTGTACAAATGGATTACATATTTTTCTAAGGGGAGAGAAAGTGTCACTGATGAAGAGAGGTCTGGGCAGCCAGGAACGAGCAGAACTGATAAAAACATTGCAAAAATTCATTGAATTGCATGTCAAAATTGTCGTCTGACTGTGAGAAGCACAGGAGACCAAGTAAACATTGACAAAGAAACAGGAAAACTTTAACTAAAAATCTTGGCATGAGAAAGGTGTGTGCAAAAATTGTCCCAAAGGAGCTCACTGATGAACAAAAGCAAAGGAGAGCCGGAGTTTGCCCACACCTTTTGGAGACGCAAGACAATGTTTTGGGCCGTGTTATCACTGGTGATGAAACGTGGTTGTACCAATACAACCCTGAAACCAAGCATCAAAGTGCACAATGGAAGTCAGCCAATTTTCCACGACCAAAAAAAGTTCCATCAGTCTACATCAAGAGTCAAGGTGAGGGGAAGCCGGGATGACTCAGTGGGTTGAGTGCTTGCCTTGCAGCCCTAGGTTCTGATGATCAAGTCCCAGCCCCGCCTTGTGCAGACCCATATACTGAACTGGTGTGTGGCCCCCCAGTTTGGTTCTGGCTGGGGTGAGCCTCCCATATGGGAGGCCCCTGGCTCAGCCCCCAGTTCGTGGAGGCATGCTTTCCATGCAGGAGGCTCCTAGCCCGGTTCCTGCCCTGCACGGCCCTCACACCCCTTGCCCACCTGTGTGGAATAAAACTATGTCGAAAACAGATGACGTACAACTATGGAGACTGCTCTGGGCCCTCCCTCTTCTCTCTGTCTCTTTCTGTCAAAAACAATAAAAATACATCTAAAAAAAAAAAAAAAAAGAGTCAAAATGATACCAGGATAGTATAGCAGGTTGAGCACTTGCCTTGCAATGCCAGGTCCGGGGACTGAATTCCATCCCTGGTCCGTGTAAACCCATATGCTGAACTGCGACACAACTGGTAACCTCCGGGATGGTGGCGAAGGTGCTCACCTCCCATGTGGGAGGCCCCTGGTTCGGTTCCTGCCCCACACAGCTCCTCATCCACCTGTGTAGAATGAAATCATGTCACAACTAATGATGTACAACTATCGAGTCCGTTCTATTCTCTCTCAGCCTCTCTCAAACAATAAAATCTTTTTTTCCTAATATTTATTATTTTTGACAGAGAGAGGGGGGAGGGCCCAGAGCAATCTCCATAGTTGTACATCATCAGTTTTCATTCCACACAGGTGGGCGGGGGCCACACAGGGTGGGAACTGGGCTGAACCGGGAGTGGCAGGGGGTGAGGGCAAGAGCTGACCTGGAGGCCTCTCACATGGGAAGCATGCCCCAGTTCAGCTTATGGGTCCACACGAGCCTGGGCCAGGGCCAGGGCCAAGATTTGATCCTCGGTCCTTGGGGCGGCAAAACGAGCACTTCACCCACTGAGCCATCCCGGCTTCCCCCAAAATAAATCTTAAAAAATAAAAAGGGTAGGGGAAGCCGGGATGGCTCAGTGGGTTAAGTGCTCACTTTGCAGCGCCGGGGAATGAGGATCAAGTCCCGGCCCCGGCAAGCGCGGACCCGTATGCTGAACTGGGGAGTGCCCCCAATTCAGTTCTCCCTCTGTCTCTGTATCTCTCTCTCTTTCTCTCCCTCTGGCAAAAACAATAAAATAAATAAATAAATAAATACATACATACATACATAAATACAGAAATAAATGAAAAGGGAAGCCGGGATGGCTCATCGCTTTGCAGCCCCGGGGACTGAGGATCAAATCCCAGCACCGGCCTGTGCGGACCCATATGCTGAACTGGAAAGTGCCCTCAGTTTGGTTCTCACCGGGGTGAGATCCGGGCCCAGGTTCCTGCCCTGTGAAGCCCCATGCCCACCTGTGGAATGAAACTAAAATAAATCTTAATAATAATAATAATAAATCTTAAAAAATAAAAATAAATCTTAAAAAAAAAAATTTATTTTGTTATTTTTGACAGAGACAGAGAGAAGGAGGAGGGCCCAGAGCAGTCTCCATAGTTGTATGTCATCAGCTGTTGACATGGGTTCGTTCCACACAAGTGGCAGGGGCTGTGCAGGGTAGGAACCGGGCTGGGGGCCTCCTGCATGGGAAGCACACCCCAGTTCAGCATATGGGTCCACATGGGCCAGGGCTGGGATTCGATCCTCAGTGCCTGGGACTGCAAAGCGAGTGCTTTACCTGCTGAGCCATCGCGGCTTCCCCACAAACAATAAAATCTTAAAAAACAAAAAGTCAAAACAATGATGCTACTCTTTTTTGGATATCAGAGGGATTGTTCATTATGAATTTATACCAACTGGACAAATAATCAACCAAGTTGACTATTTGGAAGTGCTGAAAGACTGCATAAACAAGTTAGATGAAAGTGACCTGAACTTTTCGCCAATAACTCACAGCCCTGGCATCACGACAATGCACCAGCTCACACAGCACTGTCTATGAGGGAGTTTTCAGCCAGTAAACAAATAACTGGAGCAGAACACCCTCACTCACCTGATCTGGCCCCCAATAGCTTTTTTCTTTACCTAACGACAAATATTGAAAGGAAGACTTGTTGATGACATTCAGGACGGTAATACAACGATGGCTCTGAAGGCCATTCCAGAAAATGAGTTCCAAAACCGCTTTGAAGGCTAGACTAGGCGCTGCTGTTAGTACACAACTTCCCAAGGGGAGTACTTCGAAGGTGACCATAGTGATGTTCAGCAATGAGTTATGTAGCACTTTTTTTTTTTAAGATTTATTTTATTGTTGGGGGGTGGGGGAGGGCCGAGAGCAGTCTCTATAGTTGCACATCATTAGTTGTGAGATGGTTTCATGTGGAGCTGTGCAGGGCAGGAACTGAACTGAGGGCCTCCTGCATGGGAGGTGAGAACCTTCACCACTGAGTCATCCCAGTGGTTACCAGCTATGCTGCAGTTCAACCTGTGGGTTTGCACAGGCCGGGGCCAGGATTCAATCCCTGGACCTCATGGTGACAAGGAAAACGCTCAACCTGTTAAGCTATCCCGGCATCCCTGAAGCACTTTTTATAGGATGAGTTCATGAACTTAATTGTCAGACCTAGCTTTACTAACAATTTATATTATTTTTAAATTTTATTACATTTATTTATATATTATTATTTTATTTATATTTTAAAGATTTATTTTTAGTTTTTTGACAGAGAGAGACAGAGAGAAGGGGGAGGGCCCAGAGCAGTCTCCATAGTTGACAGCATTAGTTTTCCATGTAGTTTCACTCACAGGTGGGCGCGGGGCTGCGCAGCACAGGAACTGGGCAGGAAGCCTCCCACATAGGCCCCAGGAAGAACTGAGCTGGGGACACACTCCAGTTCAGCATATGGGTCCACATGGGCCGGGATTCAGATCCTCAGGCTCTGGGGCTGGAAAGTGAGCGCTTAACCTGCTGAGCCATCCCCGTTTTCCCTATTTTATTTAGATTTTAAATTTATTTTTATACTTAATCAGAAAACTTTATTATAATTTTAAAGAAAAAAAAATAAAGTACGTGTCTTATGATTTTTCCCTGCCTTGATCTTGGCAAAGCACAGGCCTCATGGATGGGCCAAGGTGCCTTGAGCCAGTCCCCATGGAGCCTGGTTGGTGGTTTCCAGCCTGTCACTCCTACAAACAGTGCAGCGATGATAGCCGTGTGCAAATGTCATCTCACAGGTGTGCCCAGTGTGCCTGTGGGCCAAAGGCCTAGAAGTGGAACTGTCAGGCAAAGCTCAGCACTGCCGAGCTTCCCGCTGTGAGGGCCTTGCAGCCCAGGGTGTTGTCAAACTCTCTGATCCTCACCAATCAGATAGGTGAAACCTGGCCCCTCTCAGTCTAGTTTTCATCTGGATTTTTCTGCCTTTAAGATGCACATCCTTTCATGGTTATAAAAGCCATCAGAATACCGTTTCTGCTAAGTGTCTCTTCAAAATCAAAGCCAATTTTTCTGTGGGGTCAGGGAGACCTTTGTAAGCCCAATGTCCCTCACCTGCTGAAAGCTTCCTGGGGTCTGCACAGCTAAAGCCACCATCTCCCCAGGGTCCCCATGCTCTGGCCACCTCTCGGGCTCATTTCCCCACACTCTCCTTGTCATTGGCTCTAGTAGCGTGCAACTTCTTTCCCACATTCCTGGATTCCATCAACAGAAATCCAGTGAGTGTCCATCATGTGCCACCCAGGCTGGGGAGTTGGGGGTACCACCTGGTCCTTGCCTGTGGGGCTTAGAATGAAGGCCCACACAAACCAAATGTGAAATTCAGATGAAACGCACTGGCTGGAGGGATGAGGATGTGGTGGAGCCAGGCCATGGGCAAGCCGGGGGGATGAGGTAAGAACTGAGGATGAGCCTGCATTTGGAAAATGGAACTCTGGCTGCCTAGTCTGGAGAGGATGGGACCAAAGGGTATGGGGACAAGTGACAAGACTGCAGTACTGCCTCAGGCAACTGATGGAGGCAGCTAGGGCCACAGGACAAGGAGAGTGGGGGACAGTCCAGAGCTATGTCTGCCAAGAAAACATCACTTGTTGATGAAGCAGATATGGAGGCTGAGGATGATGCAGGTGCCAAGGCAGGTGACTTTGAAACTGGGTAAAACTCAGTGCCATCTTCCACACAAGGAGCCCCAACATGCCAGGCCGCAGGCCCCAGAAGAGCTGAATTTTTAAGAAGATGAATAAAGAGGTAGGACTCAGTGTCTCACTGTCTTTAGTATACAAACTTACAGACAGCTGCAGTGATCAGGGTGGTGTCACTAATACACCAATCTGGCCAGAAGATAGTACCCAGAAACAGACGCACATAAACACACCCAACTGGTTTTAAAAAACGTTGATTTTTAAAAAAATGGTCACGGGGATGTAAAATAAAGCATAGATAATATAGTCAATAATATGGTAATAACTATGTATGGTGCCAGGTGGGTACTAGACTCACCAGGGGCATAATGTCTTAAATTATGTATATGTGCAACCACTAAGAAAAAAAACTGGTTTTTTTCACCATGGTAAAATATACATAATATTTATCATTCTAACCATTTGTAAAGTGTGTATGTAGTTCAGTGGCATTATATATATTCACAGTGTTGTGTAACCATTATCACTGTCTACCCAAAAGTTTTTCATCATCTCCAACAAAAATCCTATACCCACTGAATAATAGCTCCCCATTCCCTCCTTGCCCCCAGCCCCTGGTAACTTCTATTTCACTTTCTGTCTTGAATTTGCCTATCCCAGGACCTCATATAAGTGGAATCTTACAATATTTCTCCCGTGTTTAGTTCATTTCACTAAGAATAATGTTTTTAAGGTCCATCCATATGCTAGCATATATCAAAATTTTCTTCCTGTTTATGGTTGAATAGTATTCCACTGTGTGTCTATGCCACCTTTTGTTTATCCATTCATCTGTTAATAGACACCTGGGCTGTTTCCACCTATTAGCTACTGTGAATACTGCAACTACGAACACTGGTGTACAACTATCTGTCCAAGTCTCTGCCTTCAATTCTTTTGGATATACACCTAGGAATGGAATTGCAGGGTCATATGGTAGTTCACATTTAAGAAACTCCTAAACTCTTTTCCACAGCGGTACACCATTTTACATTCCTACCAACCATGTGTGAGTGTTCCAATTTCCCCACATCATTATTGTCTAATTTTTTTTTTATAATAGCCATCCTATTATAAAATGTGAAGTACTGTCTCATTATGGTAACTTATTATTATAAAGATTTATTTTATTGTTTGAGAGAAGGTAAGAGTGAGAGAGAGAGAGAGAGGAGAGAGAAGGGGGGAGGGCCCACAACAGTCTCCATAGTTGTACATCATTTGTTGTGACACAGCTTCATTGCACACTAGTGGATGTAGTGCTGTGAGGGAAGGGAACCAAACCAGGGACATTCCTCATGAGAGGCAAAAACATTCACCACTGTGCATCCCGGCAGTTACCAGGTATGCCACAAGTCAGCATATGAGGTTTGCACAAGCCAGAGCTGGGAATTGAACCCCAGACATCGAGATTGCAAGGCAAGCACTCAAATGCTGAGCTATCCCCGGTATCCCCGTATGGTAACTTATTTTTGACAAAGAAGCATAAGCAATTCAATGAAGGAAAGACAACATCTTCAACAAATGGTGCTAGAACAACTGGATATCCATATGTAAAAAAAGAACAACAACAACAAAAACAAGAAAAATTCCTTGATCCAAACTCACACTTTTCACAAACATTAACTCATTATGGGTTATAGACTTAAAATGTATAATGTTAAACTATAAAACTTTTAGGAAATAAACAAATCTTCAGGATCTAGGGCTAGGCACAGACTTTTTAAGAGTCGATACCAAAAGCTTGAGCCATAAAAGGAAACATTAATAAAGTATACCACATCAAAATTAAAAACTTTTGGGGATGCCGAGATAGCTCAGTGGTTAAACTCTTGCCTTGCAACCATGAGGTTTGGGGATTGAATCTGGCTGGCCCTGGCCTATGCAAACCCATAATATGCTGAACTGTGGCATAACCGGTAATGCCAGGATGGCAGCAAAAGTTCTCGTCTCCCATGTGAGAGGCCCCTGGTTCGGTTCCTGCCCCATGTGGCCCCTCATCCACCTGTGTGGAGTGAAACCATGTCACAACTAATGATGTACAACTATGGAGACTGCCTGGGCCCCTGCCCTCCTCTCTCACCATCTCTCAAGCAATTAAAAAAACAAAATCTTTAAAAAAATTAAAAAATTTTTGTTCTGAAAAGTCCATGTAAAGAGATAAAAGGCTATAGACTAGGAGAATATATTTACACACTGCATACTTGACAAGGGACTACTATCTAGAAGAGAAAAAGAATTCTCAAAACTCAATAGTAAAAAACCAAGCACTCCAATTAGAAAATGGACAGAGACACGAAGAGACATTTCACCAAAGAGGAGGCACAGATGGCAGATAAGCACCTGAAAGGATGTTCAATATCATTAGCCCTTAGAGGAATGCAAATTAAAGCCACAATGAGTGATCATTACACACATCTTAGAGCAATCAAAGTAAAAACTAGTGACAACACCAAATGCTGGTGAGGATGCAGAGAACCGGATCACTCACACACTGCTGGTAGGAATGGAAGGTGGATCAGCCACTCTGCAAAACAGTGTGGCAGTGCCTTTAAACATCCAAGTACTATACTGCCCAGCAATGCACTTCTGGGTATCTGGCCCAGAGAAACAAAAATTTATGTTCACACAATAACATGAATGTGGCTGTTTATGGCCACTTTATTTGTAATAGCCCCAAACTGGAAACAAACAACCCAGATGTCCTTAATGGGTGAATGGTTAAACAAACCATGGTGCGTCCATACTAAAAATGCTACTTAGTGATAAAAAGGAATGAACTATTGAAACAGGCAACAGGAAAGCCGGATGGCTCAGCAAGTTAAGCACTCACTTTGCAGCCCCAGGGACCGAGGATCGAATCCTGGCCCCAGCCTGTGTGGACCCATATGCTGAACTGAGGTGTGCTTCCCATGCAGGAGGCCCCCAGTTCAGTTCTCACCCCTCAGTTGGGCCCTGGCTTGAGGGGCCGTGCCTCCCAGGCAGGAGGCCCCCAGCCCAGTTCCTGCCCTGCGCGGCCCCATCCACCTGTGTGGAACGAAACCATGTTGAAAACTGATGAGGTACAACTATGGAGACTGTTCTGGGCCCTCCCCTTCTCTCTGTCTCTCTTTGTCCCTGTCAAGAAAACAATAAAATCTTAAAAAAAAAAATGAAAGAAACAGGCAACAACCTGGATGAGTCTCTAGAGAATATGCTGAGTGAAAAAAAGTCAACCCCAAAAGGTTATATACAGTATTATTCCATTTATATAACACTCTTGAAATGATAGAATTATAAAAATGGGAAACAGGGGAAGCCTGGATGGCTCAGTGGGTTCAGTGCCCGCTTTGCAGCCCCAGAGTCTGAGGATCAAGTCCCGGCCGCAGCCCATGTGGACCCATATGCTGAACTGGGGTGTGGCCCCAGTTTGGTTCTCGCGGGGCAAGCTTCCCATGTGGGAGGCCCCTGGTCCAGCCCCTAGCTTGTGGGGGCATCCCTCCCATGTGGGAGGCCCCCAGCTTGGTTCCCACCCTGTGAGGCCCCTGCCCACCTGTGTAGACCGAAACCATGTCAAAAGCTGATGACATACAACTATAAAGACTGCTCTAAGCCCTCCCCCTTCTCTCTGTCTCTCTCTCTGTCAAAGACAATAAAGTAAATCTTAAAAAAAAAATAAAAATGGGGAACAGACAGATGAATGGTTGCCAGGAGTTAGGGAAGGGCCAGGGAGGGGATAGTTGTGATGGAATGTTCTTTGTTTTGACCATTATCAATGTCAATTTCCTGGTTATGGTGTTGTACTAACTATAATTTTGCAAGATGTTTCCACTAGGGAAACTGGGTAAAGGGTACAGGGGCTCTCTCTGAATTATTTCTTAAAACTGCATGTGAATCTACAATTATCTCAGCTTTTTAAATTAAAAATTATAATTTATTAAAAATGCCAGACCCTTTCCTACCTTTTAGCTTTTGAACATGCTGTTCACTCTCCTTCGAACACCCTTTGACACACTAACTTCTGCTCCTCTTTCAGCCCGTAGCGCAGATGTGTCCTCCTCCAGGAAGCCTCCCCTGATTTCCTAGGCTACAGCCAGAGCCTCCCACAAACCTCTGGACTTCCACGACCACAACAGCCATGACACTCTGGCCTCCTTGAGGTCATTCTGGGCTGTCATTGCCTGGTGCTGTGTCTGTATCCCTCACTGAATGGCCAAGTTCCAAGAGGGAAGGACCTTGGCTATCAGGTCACCAGCCTGTCCCAGGCATCAGCCAGCACAGGGCAGAGCCAAATGGCAAACCCAGGGCTTCGGATCCAGAGCCTTCCATAGTAACCTCCACCCCAGAGGGTATCTCCAATGAAGGCTGGGTGGATCCCTCAGGGGAAGCAGAGGGACAGAGGGGGCAGGGGAAGAAGGCAGGGGGCCCTTCAACCCACGGCCCCCAATCCATTCCTACATGGAGGTGGGGAGGGGTCTCATCTTCCTCCAGGGAAGGCCCCTCCATGGCACTGACAGACCCAGGATGGTAACCAGAGCCCTTCCCTGCCTTGCAGGTGCTCAGAGAAGGTTCCTCATATGTTGAGGGCCTGTAACTGAATCCCACTTGGTGACCTGCGAAGCCAGCAGTGCCCTCCCTGGACAGAAAATGCCCACTTTCATTTGAGGCAGTGCTTTCAAGCCCAGCAGGGGCAGGGGCTTGGCCTGGGCTCCAGAACCCAGCTATCCCTGAGGCTCCCGCAGGGCAGGCTCCCGCAGGGCAGGCTCCCGCAGGGCAGGCAGCTGACAACTGGCTGGCAGGGGCGGGGGTGGGGCCCACACTGCCCCACACTGGGAGCATCTCTGTTGGCATGGGACTCCATTTATCCACCCGGAGAAACCTCAAGAGCCAAATTATTGAGAGCATGCCACAGCCAAGTGCTGGCGGCCTGGGACCATTTACACACAGTTTAAAAGCCTGCAGAACCTTACAGGATACTATTTAGGGAAGCCGAGGAGGCACCACAGTGAGGCCCTGAGAACCAGGGGAGGGCACCTGGGCGCCTTAACCACGGCAAGGGTTGTCTCTCTGAGCTGGGCAGTGGGCCCAGGGGGGGTTCATCAGGTGATTCTCTCCTCTTGGGGCACCTGAAATCTTTTGTAATTCACAAGCAAAAAGACAATTAACAGAAGAAAATGGGGTGAATTTATTAATAACTGATAGCTCGAAAGAGCACATGAAGGAGGTGGGTTTTAGGGCACTGGCAATGCTTTTCTTGGTCTAATGGTGGTTAGATGGGTGTTTGTTTTACAATCATTCATTAAACCGAATAAGGAAGTTTTATACACTTTTCGGTACACATCATCATATTTTACACTCCCGTGCAGGAAACACCAGTGATAGCAATTCTGACAGCTGGAAACTTCATCTACACATGCAGGTGTGCTCTCTTTCTCTGCACCCCACCCCCTTCCTCCCCAAGGCTGTAACTGTAACTGTAATCAGAACAGCAGTCCTCCTTGGCCCCTGTAGCTCTGGGCCTGCTTCCTGCTCGGAAGACAAAGGCTGGGAAGCAGCCAGCCCCAGAGCCCTCAGACTCACTCTGTCACAACCCCCTGGTCCCTCCACATCCCAGCACTCTCATGGCCTGCATGAATCAATTCCCCAGGGAGGCTTTCTGGCCCTGGAAACACAGCCATCCACAGTGCCCCTGACCTGGCCTGTCCTGGGGCACCACAGTTGGTTACAGAGTGGAAGGCGCTATTTATGATTTGGTAAAGTTTCCCCATACCAGGGACAGACCCTGGCTCATCTGTACCCTGTGCTGGAGACAGAACGGCAACGAGGCCAGCCTGTAGGAGGTGCTGGCCCAAGGTCACGACGTGTATAACAGCGAGGATTCCAAGGCAGGTCTGACCCCAGCCAAAGTCCACTCAATCAGGTTCATTCTCTCATTCATTCATACACTCAGCAATTCTTCTTTTTTTAAAAAAGATTTATTTTATTGTTTGAGAGAAGGTAAGAAACTAAGTGGGAGAGAGAGAGAAAGAAAGAAGAGAGAGAAGAAGGGAGGAAGGCCACAGCAGTCTCCATAGTTGTACATCATTAGTGACATAGTTTCATTCCACACAGGTGGATGTAGGGCCATGTGGGGCAGGAACTGAACTGGGGGCCTCCTGCATGGGAGGCGAGAACCTTCACCACCATTCTGGCAGTTGGCAGTTGCGCCACAGCTCAGCATATGGGTTTGTATGGACCAGGGCCAGAATTTGATCCCCTAGACTTCACGGTTACATGGCAAGTGCTTACCCTGCTGAGCTATCCTGGTACCACTCAACAATTCTGCACTCAGTGTATGCCAGGCACTGATTTAGGCAACAGGGACAGAGCAATGAATAAGACAGTCCCTCTTTCTTGGAGCTGACATTCTAGTGGGGAGATAAGACAATATACAAGTAAACAAAAAAGTATATGACAAGTAGGTCAGGACAGTAGAGTCAGGGAAGTCTGAGGGGGTGGCATGTGAGCAATGCTAGAGGGAAGTGAGGGAGCCATGTGGAGATCTAGAGAAGAGCACTAAAGGTAGAGGGAATAGCCACTGCAAAGGCCTGTGGCCTGGAGCCCGCATGGTACATCCCAGAATGTGTGGGAATGCCAGCATGGCAAGGAGGGAGGAGACAGTGGCACAGATGAGTTCAAAGAGCTCTACACTAAATGCAGACCAGCAGCTCCAGAGCACACATCACGCACCATGCCCCCTTCTGCATAGCTGGGGGCTGAGACGTGACCGCAGCCCTCCAAGGGAGGTTTAGTCCCCACTATGCTGCAGAAGAGAAAGCAGGCGGGGCGATGGGAAAGCTTCCCAGGGTGGCCCAGCTGGCCAAGGGCAGAGCCGGGGCAGGAGTCCAGCTCTGTCTCTAAAGCTTAACCACCAGGCCAGGCTGCAGGGGCAGTCAGGGCGGCGGTGGGGTTGGGGATGGCTCTCAGCTGGGGCCCTATGGTCCCAGCAAAGCAGGAGCTCATAAAGCTGCTCATTTATGACAGTGGGGGAAGCTGGGATGGCTCAGTGGGTTAGGCGCTCACTTTGCAGCTCTGGGGACCAGGGATCGAATCCCAGCCCCGGCTGTGCGGAACCATATGCTGAACTGGGAGCGCCCCTAGTTCAGTTCTCTCTCTGTCTCTGTATCTCTCTCTCTCTCTCTCTCTCTCTTCTGTCAAAATAAATAAATAAATAAAATATATATTATGACAGTGGCTCAGGGGAAGCTGAGGGCTAACACTCAGCACTCTGCTCCCAGTAGTTCCTAAACCTCAGTCTTTCCCAACCCTGCCCCACCCTGCTGCACCTGGGTACCAGCCCTACTAGAAGCAACCAAAGATTTTCTTCTTTTAGTCTACTCCCTTTTTATAAAACTTAATCGTATTTACTTAAAAGGTCACTCAGACACTGCTGTTGACCTGATGTTCATATGAAGCACCGTCAATGAAAGAAACAGAACCTGAATATAATCAAGCCTCTAGACCTAAGTTCCAATTTACAGGAAATACAGGGGACAGAGGAGCACATTAGATGACAATACAAGGATATATCAGCCAGAGCTAGACTGTGGAAAACTCTACAGGACAAAGAACCACATTCTTTGATAGATAAACGACCCAAACAGCAAGCATGTGGAGGAAAAGCTGAAGGAGGAAATCTCCTGGACTAAGGAAGATGCAAGGGGCCTACCACCCAAACGCAAAGCCCAGACCTGACTGCACTCCAAGTCAAACGGACAAGCTGAAAAAAGGACGACAGACAACCAAGAAGGTGAGAATATGAAGGAATTATTGTTTCTCTTTTTCCCGACGACAATGGGATTGTGGCTATTTTATTTTTTAAAGATTCCTTATCTCTTATAGGAAGAACATCTAAAATACTGATAGCTAAAGTATATGATGTTTACAAACTGCTTTGAAATAATCTGGGAGGTAGGGGTAGGGTACAAGAAAAAACCTGGGCACAGCTGGTAAGTACTGAAGCTGGCAATGGGGCAGTGGGGAGGGCACGAGACCATCCTTCTGAGTATATGTGAACATATCCATAACACAAAGGTTTTAAACTCTTTACAAAAGGAAATATGACCTAGTCATAATACCAAAGAATTACAGATCAGTCATCCCCCACCCATGAAGCTTTACTACATCCAAACACATAACCTGCCTCTAATAACTAATAGTAATTGGGGCAAGGGTAACCATAATGACACCATGACGGTAGCCCTCTGTGGAACCGCACACACGCAGGCTACTCACTTAATCCTTCCAGGCTGCCCTGGGAGGCAGCAAGAATCCTTCTCCTGCTCCAGATGTGGGAACTAATGCAGACACATGTGGGGCTCAGGGCCTGGCCCGAGGGTCACGCAGGAAGCTCTGCTGGAGTTGGGAGGCCCAGGAGCAGCCGGGGCCCGAGCCCTTGCCTGGCACCAGAGCACTGGGCTCTCGCTCTCTCTCTTTTTTTTTTTTTTAAACTTTTTAAATTTTATTTTATTGTTTTTGACAGAGAGAGCGAGAGAGAGAGAGAGATACAGAGAGAGAACTGAACTGGGGGAGCTCCCAGTTCAGCATATGGGTCCGCACGGGCCGGGGCCGGGATTCGATCCTCGGTCCCCGGGGCTGCAAAGTGAGCGCCCAACCCACTGAGCCATCCCGGCTTCCCCACTCTCTCTCTTTTTTTAAGGATTTATTTTCTTGTTTTGAGAGAAGATGAGCGAGCGAGAGAGGTCTTTAGTTCTTGACATAGTTTCATTCCACACAAGTAGATGTGGGGCCACACAGGGCTGAAACCGAACTGGGGGCCTCCCTCATTGGGAAGTGGCACTGCAGTTCAGCATGTGGGTTTTGCACGAGGTGGGGCAGGGACTCGATCCTTGGACCTCATGGTTGCAAGGCAAGCACCCAACCTGTTGAGCCATCGGACATTCCCCTGGGCTCTCTCTTATTCCTATCAAATAAGGTTCCTACAGTGCAATTATCACATCTTAGCATAAACCTTTGCTGATATTAAACCCTTGGCTACTCCACAGGAGCCTGAAATGGTAATGGCAACAGATGACAACACCAGATTTTTGGACCTGTGGAGGGGGTCTGGGGCGTCAGAGGATCTGTCAAGGTCTGCTAGCCTGGGCAGTCCCCCCCCCCCAAGGCTGCAGAGCCATCCCCCAGTACCTCTGATCTTAGTGGGATGAGTGCCCTCCCCCACACCAGGTGGCAGGAACAAGGCAGTGAGGGAGGCAAGTGTGCAATGACATCAGCATCCTTCCTATCCTTGTCCTAAGCCTGTAGAAACCATCATCCTTCTGTGGCTTCAGTGGGATCCTGGCTTGAAACAGGGAAGCCCGGAGAGCTTTTGCCAGGGCCGGGTGTAGAATTGAGGGCAAGAAAGGGGGATAGTGATGAGGAAGATATGCAGCCCAGAAGCCGGGAAGTCAGATCAGTGGCAGAGGCTGCGTGGCCAGGCATGGAAGAAAGCCTTCTCTGGGCTTCAGTTGCCTCATCTGTAACATGGGAGTAGTAGTCATATCTCCCTACAGTGTGGCTGTGGGGGTGACATGACTTAATCACACCATGTCAGAAGCCTAGAAAAGTGCCTCCGATATCACAAAAGTAAACACATGTTTGCTGTCATTCCTGTAGGCCAGTGGTTCTCATCCCAACTCACTCTAGAGTCATCCAGAGAGCTCAGGGCCCACAGCCAGAGACTCGGATTTGAACGGGTCTGGACTTGTGCTCCCGAATCAATGCCCAAGTGATGACCCCAGCCAGGGGTGAGTGTGTGACTGCAGGTGGGGGAAGGCTGGACACACAGCCCTAGAGCCCCTGCAGGGTGTGGGTGTAACAAAAGACAGACTAATAAGTCAGACAGAGGGGAGGGGAAAGGGGAAGGGTGAGGAGGGGCAAGGTCAGTGCCCATGAGGCCCCTCTCTGCCTGCCACCCTCCCCCACCTTGGGACACGGGAGACTGGGGCCTGCTCAGGAATGTAAGGAATGAAGCCAGGCCTGGCACAGCCATCTCTGGGTCCCCTCCCCCTTCACTAACTCCCAGGAGCCATCCTCAGTCAGTTTAGTCCAGCTAGCCTCCTTCCCCGAGAAGGCCTCAGCCACCACTGTCCTCCCAGCCTGAACACCCACTGCCATCCGTCACCTGGGGGCACCATTCCTGAACTGCCTCTCCTCCTGGGTCCCCTGCAACTCAAATGCTGGACCACTGGGCCCAGGCCAGGCACCCCTTTCATGAAGCACTGATCAGCGCCAGCTGGCTGGGCAGCCTGGGAAGGCTTCCCAGAGGTACTGACCTTCAGGCCAAGACCCAAAGAATAAATGAAGTGAGAGCAGTGAACAAAGGGCAGCCAGCAAGCAGAAGGGGGCAGGGCCTTGGGGACCAGAGGGACGGGGTCCTGGCCTCCACCTGGGCAGCAGGAGCCACAGAAGGATTCTGAGCAGGAAAGAACCCACTCTAACCCCAACCACACATGCTGCCCTCCACCACCTCTTCCAGGCACAGAAAAGCCCAGCTGGCCCACTGCAAGGTGCCGGGGTATCCCCAGCCCTGCCACCACATGAGGGAGAGCTGGGCCCTGGCTCCTTCTGACAGGCTGTGAGGGGACTCTACCACAGCAGTTTCCCACATCCCTGAGCCTGTTCCCTGATAATTAAACCGTAAGAAGATTAGTCAAGGAAAACATTTAATTAGCCCTTGAAATCATTCACTAAATTACAACCTCCGCTGTCAGGACCTAGGGGCAGTGCCCGGATGAAGCAGGAGAGGCGGGAGAGGGACTCTGCAGAAGCTGTGGGAGCCTGTCACCCAGCAGGGCCCAACCAGAGGGAGGCGCCTCCATGGGAGAGGAACACCTACTGTCTCCTGCCCCCCAGGTCACGAAATACCTTGGAATAAATCCAACAAGCGGTGGGCAAGGACTATGCAAGAAAACTATGACACTTTTCTGAGAGACATCAGAAAAGATATAAAGAAGTGGAGAGATACAGCACGGTCATGGACTGGAAGACTCAATGTCATGTCTGTGTATGTGACAGATGCTTGCCTAACATTTAGATGAAATTACAAAAAGCCAAGAGTGGCCAAGACACCCTTGAAGAAGAACAAGTGGGAGGGCGTATTCTCCCATGATAAGACTTATTATAACTGTAGAAATTAGGACAGTGTGGTAGTGCTGCAGGAATAGACAAGCAGCAAGAGAAAGGAAGAGAGCTCCCAGACAGACCCACTTACACAGAGATATGATTTATGAGCAGGATGGCAGTGAAGAAAAGTCGTTATGTTTTTAATAAACAAGGATCCAGGTGGGAAATCTGAAACTGGATGCCTACCACCACCACCACCCGCCCCCACACACACCCACCTCAATTCCAGAACAAATTGACTACCTGTGAAAAGCAGAACCATGAAACTATAAAGGAAATGAGTGACAAATGTGACTACATTAAAATTAAGCACTTCTGTTCATCAAAAGACAATTAAAAAATAGTGAAAAGGCAAGCTGCAGACTGGGAGAAGACAGCATAACATCTTGGAAACAAAGGTTCTCTTCCAGAATCTAGGATTTAACTCAAAGAAATAAAAAATATACAGACAGCCCAAGGGGAAAACAGGCACACAACGTGAATGGATGCCTCACGGGAGAGGAGCTCCAGATGTGTGAGGAACGTGTGGACAGCCGCTCCACCTGACGGAACTCCAGGGAGACGCCAATGCGCATCACGAAGACAGGCAGCCGCATCTGCTCAGCACCTGCTGGGCAGCACGGGCCAAGTGCACGTCCCTGTGGCACCCTTCCCCTCCTCATCTGTGAGCCTGATCGGATGTTTGGAGCCACCTCCTGGGATTCCGGGAAGGACTGGGCAGAAGCACGGTAGCACTGTGCAGGGCACTGGGCCTGGCACGCAAAACCCTCAATTAGTTTCCCCTATAAATCAGCCTGAAGAATAAGGACGCCCAAGCCCAAGGTCATTTCAGGCCTTCTCCCAGGACACCCAGAGTATATAGCCTCACTTCTAGACAGGAAGAAACTGAGTCATGGAGAGGTTCGAGTGGCTGTCAAGATTCAAATCCAGACTACCTGGGGAACTGACACTGGGGCTGGTCTTCCTTCAGTCCCACCAGTGCCCCCTGTGCGCTCCAGCCAGTGCCCCCTGCGCGCTCCAGCCAGTGCTCCTGCACGCTCCCGCCAGTGTCCCCGCGCATTCCCGCCAGCGCCCCCGCGTGCTCCCGCCAGCGCCCCTGTGCACTCCCACTAGTGCCCCCATGCATTCCCACCAATGCCCTGCTCCCACCAGTGCCCCCGTGCACTCCCGCCAGTGCCCCCATGCATTCCCACCAGTGCCCTGATCCCACCAGTGCCCTCGCGCGCTCCTGCCAGTGCCCTGCTCCAGCCAGTGCCCCCACGTACTCCCACCAGTGCCCCCATGCACTCCCGCCAGTGCCCTGCTCCCACCAGTGCCCCATGCACTCCTGCCAGTGACCCATGCACTCCTGCCAGTGCCCTGCTCCCTCCAGTGCCCCCACACACTCCCACCAGTGCCCCTGTGCATTCAGCCTGGACCTCTCACAGGTAGCTCCCTTGGCCTGAGTGTTCATACTTTCCGTTTGGGGTCATCCTACAAGCGTCTCTTCCTCCCCAGGAAGCCTGCCCAGTATTCCTCACCCAGGTAGATTCCCCACCCTACATTCCAGCAATAAGTCTCACTACTTATTACAGCTCACTCATTCACACTAAGTCCACCAGCGTTTATTGAGCAACTACTACACATCATGTTCCAAGGACATAGCAAAGGGATACAGAAAGCAACCTCCTAAAGAGCTAAGTTATGGTGGGGGTGGACAGACAGACCCACAAATCATAATGTAACATAAGTAGCAAAGAAAATCAAGCAGGGAAAGCTGAGGGGAAAGAAAGGGATGGGTTATGGTGGGAGCAGCATGAATAATGGACCTGACGCAGAACCCAGCCTGGAATTTTCTACAAACTGTAAAGCAGGAGAGGCATGAAGGCGAGCAGGAAAGCTGGGCCAGAATCTTGTGGGGCTTTGAAGCTTTTCTGGAGAGATGAAGCCACAGGAGGGACCCCAGCAGGGAAGGGTCATGATTTGACCCAGGCTCCCTTGGCTTCCTGTGTGGGCTGCAGGGGGTGGGGGGAGTGAGGAGGCTTTGGCAAGGGTCCAGGCTGGGGATGAGGGTGGTTTGAACTGAGTGTGATGATGAAGAGTAAAAGGCACCAAGCTCTACCCTGGAGGTAAAACAACAGGCTTTCCTGACAGCGTGCAAGAAGAGGAGAGGAGTCAGGATGACACCAGGTTCTTGGCTCAGGAGGAGGGACAGGGTGCCGATAATAAAGCAGGTCCCTCGGGGAGACGGGGGCTTATTTTGCCTGTCTCTGTGTCACTCTTTGGTTAAGGTCTGTGTCCCCTGCCAGACTGAGCTCAGTGAGGGAGCCTGTTGTGTTCACCTCTAGGTTCCCTGGCCCCAGCACAGGGCCTATCAAGGAATAAGCACTTGACTCCTATTGGTAGGATGGGTAAGAGCTGGTATGGATGGGAACATGGGGAGGAGAAACTAGCATGAGGGACTCATCTCAGTGGTAACAAGTATGTGTTACTTTTGCAGAAGAACAGAATACAGAATGTTCCAAAGTCAATTAAAAAGTTTGCCCACCCCATAGAACACTACACAGCCATGAGGTGAGTGAACTGCTTAGTCCACGGGACCCTGTAGACAGACCTCATAGACAGAGGATGGAAGAAGGCAGACATGAACAAGGACATGCGGAGGACCCCACTTATGTGAAGTTCAAAAGTGGGCAAAGTGGCGTTCTATAATTCAGGGATGCACTCAGGTTGAAAACTACCTGGAAAAGCAGGGACGACATGGTGACCTCTATAGGTAGGGGCGTGACCACTACTGGGGTTGTGATTAGGAGGGTGGCAGGGGCTTCACCTTGGTGTGGCCAAGTGTTTGTTTACCTTACCATTATCTGTCAAACTGATGCACACTTAGGCACTTTTCATATAAGTATATACACAAGGGCTGCCTGGAAAAAACCCAGCCATTGTCAATATAAGGAGAATGATTGCATGGCTGGATACTTTCTGGACAGCCCTTGTATGTGTATGTGTACACACACACACACACACACACACACACACACACACACACACACGGCACATCCGAGTCAAGTAACCTGGGGCAAGGGTGGCTATGGAAGTCGGGGGAAAGTGTGGGGGGCCTTGTGGGCAGCAAAGAGGGGGTTCCTAGGGAGAGAGAGCAGAAGGATATACAAAAGAGCCCCGGCCTCCCGCAACGTCCTACTTTCTCCCCATTCCCAGCATTGCGGGCAGAGGGGGGAGGGGAGGGGAGGAGGCCCAGGACAGCAGGCCACTTCCCGTGGTGTGGGAGTGGCTGAAACCAGACTGGGGAAGCCAGCCGAAACCTTAGCACAATGCCGCTTTATCAGGAGTTTCCAGGCAGGGGCACCTGGGAGGGTGGGACAGGAGGGGGGAAGGGAGGCAGGGAGGGCTCAGGAGGGAGGCTCTACGTGGGGACGCTCCCTGGTGCTCCCACCTGCCAAGGTGTTCCCCTCCAAAGCTCTGCTGCAACCTGCCTGCAAGGAGGACATAGTAGAGGGGCGAGGAGGGACAGAGAGCCTCCTAATCCCTCTGGCTTAGTTAAGGGGGGTGGCAGAGGTGGCATGCTGCAGTTGTTGGGAGCCAGACAGGGCAGCCAGCAATCTGGGGCCAAACCCCAACCCTGCTGGCTCTGTGACCCCAGGCAAGTCTCCTAGATTCTCAATCTCCTCCCTGATAAAAGGGGAATAACAGTTAATACCTACATCTTGGGGGTGCTGAGAAGATCCAACAAGTGACTTCACAGAAAGCACTCAGAACAGTGCCGATTAACACTAAGAGCAGTGGTCCCCGACCTTTTTGGCACCAGGGACCAGTTTCGTGGAAGACAATTTTTCCAAGGAAGATGTGCATGTGCAGTTCACAATAGAGTTCACTCTCCTATGAGACTAATGTCGTTGCTGATCTGACAGGAGGTAGAGCCCAGGCAGTCATGTAAGCGATGGGGAGCGGCTATAAATACAGCCGAAACTTGACTCTCTCACCCCACCACTCACCTGCTGCTGTGTGGCCCAGTTCCTAACAGGCCACAGACTGTCATCGATCCATGGCCCAAGGGCACGGGACCCCTGCTAATAATACAGAGCAATAGTATAAGAAGTAATACTAGCAACTAACAGTCTTTGAGCACTTGCTATGTGTTTTGCCTGATGATTATGCATTTGTAACCTCAAGACAACCCCTAGGAGGAGGTCCCATTAACACCCCCTTTACATGAGGACACCGAACACTGAAGTGACTTGTCTGGGATCACATAGCTGGCAGTGGCAAAGCTGGCTCCAGAGTCCATGCCCTCAACCTCCACTGTGTTCCACAGGTTAAGAGCTCCAGATTGGAGCCAGAAAGGCCTGGGTTCAAGTCCCAGATCTCCTACTTACCCGCTGTGTGGATGCCAGCCTGTGCCTCAGTTTCCCTTTCTCAGGAAAAGTAAAAATATCATGATTCGAAAGCTTCCAGAAAAAGAAGCCCAGATGGCTTTCAACAAACACAAAGATGCTCCACTTCACTCACATTATAATCAGAGCCACAATGAGGGTCAAGTGGCACCTAGCTGACTGACACAGGTCAAAGTGTCAGATAACACCCTGTCCACGTGGCCAGCATGTAAGGAAACCCTGGTGCCATCGGACATGTGTGTGTGGGGGGTATAAATGGGCACCGCTCTCAGGGAGGCTGGAACACCATCAGCAGAGCTCCAGGGTGCGGCAGATGCCCAGCCCATCTCCAGAGGTGAATCCACAGCTGCACTCACAGGTGTGTGCAGCCCTGTTCAGAGGAGGGGAAGAGCGGAGGGGCCTGAGGGCCATGTGCAAGGCCATGTGCATGCCACAGAACACGACACAGCCACCATGAACACGAGGACGCACTGTGTCCTGACACAGAGCTTAAGACTGAAAAATGAGGGGGGTGGGGAGATCATGTGTAGGAACAAACATCACCAGAGAAAGAAGAAACTAGGAACAATGGCTGTCTCTGGGAAGGGGACCGCCAGCCAGAGTGGGAAAGAGATGTCCTTGTCATCCTATACCCTTCTGTGCTGTGTGTAGTGTTTCAGTGATTATTTAGGAGAAAGGTAATACATGCACACGGGGCAAAATGTGCCTTCTTAAAATTAAAATGAGGAAAAGAGAAATGAGGTTAATAACACCTCCTCCTCAGGGTCTGCGGGTGGTGTCACGGTGATGATGGCCATAAAGCACACATCCATCACCCGGTATGCCAGAAACTGGGGTTACTGCACTGTCACTAGAGGCTGGCAGCAGGCCAGGAGGAGGCTGCAGCCCAGAGGGGGACACTCACCATGAGCTTACTGTGTGCCAGGCACTGTGCCAAGCACTTTACAGCCTGATGTCCTCCAATCCCCCCAACGACCCATTTAACAGGTAACAAAAGTCTCTTCTCCAGGGCCCCCCAGCCGGGCGTGGGAGTTAGGCTGAGGAATATGTGTGGCCCTAGCGGGGAAGCTGTCATTGCGCCTGAAGTCGGCAGCAGAACCAGAGGGCCCCACGAGACAAGCTACAGTGAGTAGTGACTTCTGTCATATCCGCCACCGCTGGCTCCCCTGGGACTTGGGAAAGTTCCCTTTCTGACCTGCCTTGCCCCCACCCCTACCTTCCTGTGGGCCAAGGCAGCTGGCAGACAATAAGCCCCAGCTCTGCATGGGTGGCTGGGGCGGGAAGGCTCCCATTTCCCCGGCTGTGAGCTGGAAGGAGACTGCTTCCTGCTGGCAGCCTCTGTGGCCATCAGGCTCGGGTGATGGGAGAAACAGCTGCTGGGGACACCCCAAGAGCGGCGTCTGGCCAGGAAGTCTGGCTCACAGTGAGCCAGCAGGACAAGAAGGAGTTAGGCAGTGGACAAAAAAGGGGGTGCAAGGGGCCCTTGAGGGGGTAGGGACCCAGTGCCCAGAAACTATCCAAGCTGAACACACCCCCAAGGAGCTTCCATCTATAGAACAGCCTGGTGAGAACCAACTGGACAGGAAGTGACCTTGTCTTACCAAAACCACTTCCAGGGATGCTGGGATAGCTCAACAGGTTGAGCGCTTGCCTTGTAACCGCCAAGACTGGGGACTGAATCCCAGCCCATGCAAACCCACATGCTGAACTGCAGCACAACTGGTAACCAGTGAGGACCATGGTGAAGATTCTTTTTTTTTTTCCTTTTTAAGATTTATTTTATTGTTTTTGACAGAGACAGAGAGAGATAGAGACAGAGAAAGACAGAGAGAAGGGGAAGGGCCCAGAGCAGTCTCCACAGTTGTACATCATCAGTTTTTGACATGGTTTTGTTCCACACAGGTGGGTGGGGGCCATGCAGGGTGGGAAGTGGGCTGGCGCCCATTCAAGCCAGAACTGGGGGCCTCCTACATGGGAAGCACACCTCAATTCAGCCTGTGGGTTTGCATGGGCTGGGGCTGGGATTCGATCCTCAGTCCCTGGGGCTGCAAAGTGAGCGCTTAGCCCACGGAGCCATCCCGGTTTCCCCAAGATTCTTGGCTCCCATTCAGGAGGCCCCCAGTTCAGCTCCTGGCTTGTGCAGCCCTGCATCCACCTGTGTGGAATAAAACCATGTTCCAACTAATGATGTACAACTATGGAGACTGCTCTGGACCCTCCCTCCTTCTCTCTGTCTCTCCTCTCTTACCTTCTCTCAAAACAAAACAAAAAATAAATCTTAAAACAAACAAACAAACAAAACACTTCCAAATCATAGGAGGGCAACCACAAACACACAGTGATTCTGGAGCCCAAAAGCATGGAGTTCAAGTCCTGCCTCTGCCACCTGCCTATTGTGTGACCTTAGACGGACAAGTCCTGTTCTTCTCTGGGTGTTTCCTCTTCTTTTAAATGGGGATGATAACAATCTCTACCTTGAGAGTGTTGTGAAGATCAAATGAGTTCATGGAAGTATAGTACTTACAATGTTGGCCAGCCCATGAGACCCTCCTCCATCACTGCTACCTTTGTCCTGTCCACCCTCTTCACCTGTTGGACCATCATAGCAGTCTCCCCTTGGGTGTCCCTGCAGCTATTCCCAAGATCAGTCCCCCACATGGCAGCCTGAGCAATCTTTATGAAAGAAAACTAGACATTGCTAAGAGCCCTCCCAGGACTCGCCATTACACACAAAGTGAAATCCACTCCCCTCAGCCTGAAAGCCCCTGCTGGATCTGCCACATCTCCCCACCTCCTTGACCTCACTGCCTAGTCTGACACACTGGCCACCTTGATGGTACTTGACCATCTCAAACTCATTCAAACCTCAGGGCCTTTGCTCTTTCTGTACCCACTACCTGTCCTATTCTTTCTACCTCCTTTTGCGTCTGGCACACTCTCAGTGATCAGATGTCTCCTTCCCCAGAAGGCCCTCGCTGACTCCCCAGGCTGGGTCAGGCATCTCCTCCGAATTCCTACAGTCCCTGTGTCCCCCTATCCTAGCCCTGACAACTCGGCTGTATGGGTCACCACTGGGACCAATGATCAGACACACAAGTCTAACAAGGCTTTGCCCGTCCCTTTCTAAGCATTGCCTCCCTCCTCTCTGCTTCCTTCCCGAAAAGGTTCAAGTCCATACAGTTTCCTGTTCCAACAGTCAGCCCTCAGAGAAGTCCCCCAAGGAGAGCTGGGTCAAAGTTGCCCCCTAGAGGGCAAAGGTCAAAGCCCTCCAGTGCTCAGTGAGTGTCAGGCCCCAGCTAATGCCGTCATGTGAACCATCTCCCCAGCTGTCCCCCACCAGACTGGGGGGTGGGGGGCAGAAAATCTACCATCACATGGCCCAGTAAATCATTTCAGCAAGGTCACAAACTTGCCCAAAGAAGTAGGGAAGCACATCGGCACAAATGTTTAGGAGAGCAATTTGGAAGGTCCAGTGAGACATCAGCCCAAGAGAAACTCTGGCCGTTGTATACAAGGAAACACCTTCTGGAAGGTTCACTGCAGTGTTGTTTGTTATAGTCCCAGTGCGAAACCACCTAAATGGCCACCAAAAGGTGAACAGACAACGCCTGTATGGCACAATCACAAAAAGAAATACTCTACAGCAAGGAAAACGAAAGACCTGACCTGCACTGCTACACATCCACACGGAAAAATATGCAAACCCTAATGTTGTGCAGAAGAAGGCTGCTCATCAGGATCTGTAAAACTGTAACACACCAGGGGCCAACCCTGGCCGGCTATGGCAACCTCACACTGATGCTGGCCCCACCCTGACCCTTGGTGGGTCAGAATCTCAGGTAGACCTGGGCAATATGGCCTGTGAGAGATCTCAGGCAACTGCACTGTGTAGCAATGTGAGCTGGAGGGAGAGCTGTTGCTCTAGCATTCGTGAGCACATCCGAGGACAGCAAAAGTCTGAAAGCCTACAGAGGACGCCGGACACCAAACCCAGTAGAGGCTGCCACTGGCAGGGAGGGACGAAGGGGGGTCCTTTAGCTGCATCCACCACTTGTCTGTCCCAGGCTGTAGGTGTAGGTGTTTTGTTATACTGAAAGCTCAACTTTTTTCGATAGTCTAAAATGTATCATAAGAAATAAAATCGACAAGAAATCTCTTGCTCCAGGTCCCATGGCTAGTAAATGACAAGGAAGGTACCTGAATGTGGGTCTTCAATGCCAGAGCCCCATCCTTTCCTCTCTGTTCTGAGAACTGAGACACCAAGTGAGCTGGAACTACAAGGGCCCAAGGCTGGGCCAGCCCCACAAGGCTGCCTGGAGGGTATGACCACTGAACTACCCTGCCAGAACTGGGGCTGGGGCGGCTGCCAGAGAAAGCCAGGAGGTAGGTGGAAAGAGGTCCCATCTCTGAGGCAGTCCTCAGATATCAGGAGCAACAGCAGCAAACTGGTGTATACATAGCACCTACTGTGTATGTGTATGTGGCCAGGCCTTGGGCCAAGCGCTTCACACTGTGCATCCTCACAGCAATTCTATGAGGTATTCACGATCATTATGTCCATTTTGCAGAAGAACAGGCCCAGAAAAGTTAAGCAACTTGCCAACAGTCACACAGCCTGTGAGCGATGGAGCGGAGCATGAACCAGGCCTCCTTGCTCCAGCATCTGCTCTCTGGACTACTCCCCAGTATTGCCTCACAGCTCCACAGACACAGGATGCTACACACCTGCTTCTGCTCCACTGGCTGAGCACCCCAGAGATCTCACACAGGACACATGTGCCTGCAAGACCCCCACTCTGCACCCATTGACAGACCTCTACTCACAAGTGGGGCCTTCCCTTTTGCCTGGTTCGCCCTTTCCCATCCCTCCTAATTATCCTTCAGAGCTTGCCCAAGGAACATACCCACAAGACATGCCCAGGGACACAGTCCCCAGCCAGCTCAGGGCCCAGGGTCTGGACAGCCTCCTGGCTCCTTGAATATGTCCTTGCAGGTCACATCGCCATTGGTAGAGATGCAGCCATGCACCACTGGTCTGGGTCCAGTAGGCTCCCACCAAGGGACACTGAGAGCCATCAGAGGCCAGGGGCTCTGGATGCCTTGCCCACTGCTGCAGTCTCATGGTGCCCAACATTCAACCTCCCATCAGCCAAGCATCCACCACAGGCCAGGCAGAGCTTCAGGTGGAGATTCGGGGAAGATAGGAAATGGAGACATACCTGCCCCACTGAGGGGTCCACATTCCAGCAGGGGAGGCAGACAAGCAATGCCAGGACAGAGTGAGGACTGGGGAGGAAACGGTTGTGAGAGAATGTCTGAGGGCAGGGAGAGGGCAGGACCTGGGTGGTCCTGGTCTGGCTGGGAGTGAGTAACACTGAGTGGGAGGGGACAGGGTGGGGAAAGGATTCCAGGCACCGGGGAACTGGAAGGTCAAAGATCTGGAGGGAGGCAGAAGATTACAGATAAAAAGGGCCAGTATGGTTGGACTGAGGTGAGAGTTCTGGGGAGAGTAGTAGGAAATGAGGTGGGAACCATGATGAACTACTTGGGGTTTTAGTACAGAGAACACCCAGCTTTGTACAGGGCATCACACAAAGACACCCTCCTCAGCCAGAAGCCCCTCAGACTCACTTGAACTCTGAGCAACACACATATACCCCATCCCATGGGAACTCTCCTCCCAGATCACACCCTTCCACGAAGTCTAAACAGACAATCCATTCCTTTTCAGGGAGTGGCCTTGCCTTGCCCAGACTCTGCTTCCAAACAGACCTTCACACAGTGACCAGGAGCAGGCGCTTGGAATCTGCCTGTCACTTAGTAAAAAGCTCTCTGGGCCTCACTTTCCAGTCTGCAATGTGGGACTATCTAGTACTCACTTTACAAGATTGTGGTGTAAGATACACTATAATAAGGGCACTGAGCACAGTGTTAGCTCTCATTAAATATTAACCAATACTATGATTATTTGAGAAGCAGTAGAGCATAGAACTCTGGGTCCAGAACTCCAGAGTTCAAATCCCAGCCACACCTTTCTCATCTGGCGACCCTGGGCAAGAAGTCACTTAGCCTCTTAGTAATGGTACCAACCCCACAAGGTTGTAGTCAGGATTCAATATATGTGAGGTGTGTAGGACCGGGCCTGACACACAGCAAGTGCTTTCTGAATGCTTGCTATTACTTTCACTATTTGTGGGAGGGGGGCTCCCTTTTCCTCCACCAGGAAGCACCTTTGACCTCTTTCTTCGATGTCCTGCCCCTCCTCCCCAACAATATATCCCACTTGGGTTTTAACTTTTGACCCTTTGGAAAATCATCTGTCGGGCCATTGGATCCTGATCGTGGCCCCCTTTGGTCACGTCCCACATTTGATCCCATAAAAGATGAGCCCCCAACCTAAATCTCATTCATCTGGGCTACTGGCTGCTGCCTTAACCCTCTAACCCGCCAACCGCATGGTTGTGTCCTCTGCCCCCTCAAATTAATTTTGATTCCCCCCTTTTTTGACACTCGCCTCGACCCCCTTGAACGCGCCCCTACTTCAAATTTCCGAACTTGGCGCTACCTTTGGCCACGCCCCCTGTTCTAGTTTGACCTCTGAACTCTACACCTACCTCCCCAACAGTGTAGACCTCGATCCCCCATGCGACCCTTACCACGAATGAACTTTGACCCCAGCGGCCCCGCCCCCTACTTGCATAAACGCTCTCCCACCGCCATTGCCCAGCCCACCTCAAGCCCCTGACCAGACTGCTTATCCTACCAGCTCGGGCGCCGCAGTCTCTCGCGACCTAGCTGCTTGGCTTGGAACTCCGCACCCTCGCACCGCTCTCAGTTCTCTTGTACCGCCACCACCGCGGCCACTGCCGCCGCCATGTTGAATCCCCAACGAACATCCGGGGCTTTCCCCCCTTGCCGCCCCACCAGTCCCCATAGCAACGGGGCTGACCGCCAGCGCCCGCTCCAGCCTCCGATTGGCGCAGATTGTCCAATCGAGACCTTCGGGCGGAAAATGCCAAGCGGGGATTGGGAAATTTGGAAAGAGTGCAGGGAAGTTGGCTCCCAGCCCACTCGGGTCCTTAAAGGGGAAATAACTATTTAACTATTCTCTTGTTAACAGTCTTTCCCACCTTCCCCGAAAGGAGAGGAGGTGGAAGGCAAAAATGGGCAGTAATGGCCGGAAGCAGTTTGTAAGCACTTACTATGTGCCAGACACCCGTCCACGTGCTTACTCACTACAACCTAATTGTACTGATACCCATTTTACAGATAAACAGGCTCAGAAGGGCCAACTAACTGTTTTGGGATCGTAGGACATATAAGTTTTGAACGACGGTCTGTCGGTCTGAGCTTAACCTGGAAACCAACTTAACCTGGAACTTAACAGTTTTTGTAAGTTTTTTAAAAATCACTGGGATCCAGCCACCTTGTCCTTCCAGAAAAATATCAGGTGCTTTCCTACTGCAAGGTCTTTGCATTGACTATTCTTTCTGTCTGGAATAGGCTCTTCCCCCAGGTATCCTTATGGCTTCCTCCCTCCCTTACTTTAGGGTTTTATTCAAATATCGCCTTATTAGTGGCACTGTTCCTACCCACCCTAATTAAAGCAGCAAACATCCCTCTCACATGCTACTAAACCCCTTACTTTGTCTGTTTTTAATTATCTGTTGCTCAAATCACCTAACATACTAAATAATTAGCTATTTGTAGTAGTTGTTGTTGTTGTCTCCTCTGTTGGAATGTTAGCTCCAGGAGACCATGGATTTTTGTGTTTTGTTCACTAGGCATGCCCAGAGCCCTGGCACTATTGGCATTCAAATGCTTAATAAACAGTTTTTGAACGGATGGTTGAAAGAGTTGAAATTTCACCTCCTCAGAGATATTCTTATATGTTTAATGCATCTTCCCTGCCCCAAATATCTAAGACATCGTGGGCATTTAATTAATGTCTGGCCAAATAATGAATGAATGATTGCACTGTGAGTCATATTTTTCTGTACCTTTACCTACTTTTTAAAAGCAGAATCAGAAACTAATTTATAAAGAAATCTGTATAGTTTTAAAACAAGACTATAAATATCACCAGTATTTTTCCATGTCATTAGAAGTCTTCAAGACCATTCGTTTTAATGACTGCATAGATGCCATTCTATTAATGAACATTAATTTAACAACACTCTTCTTGTTAAACATCTAAGCTGTGATAAATAAATATCTTGCTAATCCCCCCCCCCCCCCCCGCCAAAAAAGAATCCAAGCAGCTAAATATTTGCACCCATCACTAATTGTTTCCTTTGAATAGATTAGCAAAAGTGGAACTGCTGGGTCAAAGAAAATGTACATCTTCAAGCTTTAACAACAGTAACAGTTCCCATGTTCCCAGCATTTCTATGCACCGTTCATGGTGCTAAGCCAGTAATTTTAACAGGGGCTATGATTATCTCTGTTTTGCAGGGAAGGAAACTGAGGCTTGAAAAAGTTCACTTCATTTGCTCAAAGTCACAAACGCTAAATGGGAAGAGTCAGGGCTCATCCCCGTCTTTGGCTCCCAGGCACTCACTAACTGCCCTCTGCTGCCTCCCCATGGCCTGGGACACACATTGCCAAACTGTGCTACAGGGATCCAATTCACGCACCCACTCACCCGCGTTCAGGAGAACTACGCCCTTTAAAGTATCCTCGACAGCATTAAACATTCTTGGTTTTGCACTGTATTGAAATCTTTATCTCAGTTTTGTGTGTGTGTGTGTGTGTGTGTGTGTGTGTGTGTTTTAAAGCAAGGCTAATAACTGAGATGACAGCACTTTATTCAGGTCATGGTGATAGGAGGAGGGCCAAGTGCAACCTTTGCCTCTTCAATGCCCTGCACAAATTGCAGGGTGTTAGGCTCTAGAACCCATATCAGAAGAAGCACCCTTGTAACTTAGTTGGGAATCTCAAATAATCTCTAATTATTAGAGAATAGACCCCTGAACAAGCCTGGTGACAGACCTGTTCCAATTGTTTCCTTAAGATAGAGGATCAGGTCCTCCTACTTCAGGGCCCTGGGAGAGGAAAATCAACCCCTAAAGAACCTCCTACAGAGGCCTTCCTGGAGGTAGTGGTGAGGAGGTGACTCCCAAAGGATGGAAATAGGCAAGGAGGGTGAGGAGGATTTGATCTCATAAAAATGATACATTTCAGGGATGCCAGGACAGCTCAGCAGTTGAACACTCGCCTCACAATTGCAAGGTCCGGGGTTTGATTTCTGGCCCTGGACTGTGCAAACCCATAGGCTGAACTGTGGTGTAACTGGTAACTGCCCGGATATCTTGGTGGCGAAGGTTCTCACCTCCTGCGTCTGAGGCCCCCAGTTTGGTTCCCGCCCCATGAGGCCCCATATCCACCTGTGTGGAATAAAATCATGTGACAACTAATGATGTACAACTATAGAGACTGCTCTGGGCCTTTCTCTCTCCTTCTCTCAAACAATACAATTCTAAAAATCTCTTAAAAGTTGACACATTTCAGTACATCAAAGGAAAAGATAAGTGGTGGATATCCATAGGACAGTGTGACAAGATGGTGGTCCTTGCTTTTACTGCTGCTGTGAGAACCACATCAGATATTGTATTTTTTACCAATTGAATGTTTTTGGTAATCCTGCATAGAGCAAGTCTATTGGTGCCATTTTCCCAACAGGTTTGGATGATGGAATCTTATGGCCCCTGAATATTTTGTCATCTTAAGCACCCATCAAAACTGTGCCAAGAATGCCTTACTTCTGCACTGTCCACCCCACATTTTAGTCATATTCAGACTTTGGTTGTTTCCTCTGCTCCAGACTTATCACAACTGTCAGAAATCTGACATGTGGTCATACTGCAACAATCCTCAATAGAGTGGCCCCCTTGCTTCCAAATGTCCTGAAGCTGCCAGTCATAACTGCAACATATTTCAGTTCATGAAAAGACAAGAGAAAGACCATGAAAGTTGTCATCTATACATTTCTTCGACTTCATTCTGGCCTTTGGGGAAGAAGGAAGGCTGGTTATAAGAAAAAAATACGAAAAAAAGACAACTGCAAGAAAAAGAGTCTTGAGGGAATTTGTGTTCTGCAATAAAACCCAGAGTAAACTCTTAAATAAAATGACATCTTTCTGGAAGAGGCAAAACTGGTATGCTGATGATCCTTATCAGAAGGATCACGATCGAACAAACCTGAAAGTATTGATCAGAAGTTTTATGATCTCTTAGTCATTGAATATGTATCTTTGTGTATATGATGTCTTTGCAAAAATGAATAAGTATTATATAAACTTGATGTAAGTTGTACCAACAATACCTACATTAAACTTACCAGAGTTTTAAAATAAAAAAAGGATGAAAGGCAATACAGTAGACTGTCAGTTAATCGGCACTCATGGGGATTGATAGAAGCCAGATAAATGTAAGTAGATTGTCTGTTAACCAGAACTCAAGCAACTAGCACTCTCAAGCAACTGACAAAATCTCAAGCATGTGGCAAGGTATTTTGCTGGTTGTTTGAGTTCTGGTTAACAGAGAGTCTACTGTATATAAATTACAAGCAAACTTTCTGTCCATCAGATATAAAGAGCATTTATAAATCAATATAAAAGATAAAAGGTGAATATCCAATAGAAAAATAGGCAAAGGACATGAACAAAAATTAAAAATACAAACAATGGGTAGGAAAAATGGAGTTGGCAAAAAGAAGTTAACGAAATTGTATTGTTAAAAGGAAAAAGAAACAAGTAAAATGAAATCACTATTGCTCGGCCAACTCACCAATCTAAAACTTAATAATTAACCTAATTGCAGTTTCAGCCTCTCCCAGGAGTGGAATTCTAAACTAATCACTCTGGAACTTCCTGGTCAACACTAGTGAGGTAATCTGCCTGATAAGACCCCCTGTCTTCCCCTAAGCGGCACATCCTTGACTGAAATAATCCACTCTTTTAACTTCTCAGTCCCACCCTCTTTCTGCATATAAAAATCTTCCATTTTGTACAACTTATCCAAGCACTCTTCTCATTACTAGATGGGATGCTACCCAATTCATGAATTGCTACATAAAATCAATGAGATCCTCAAATTTACTCAGTTGAAATTTGTTCTTCAACACTATTACATAGATCCCTTTATTTTCATCTCTTCAAAAAATATTTTTTTAATATTATAATCAATGCTGATGAAAATACAAGATAACAGCTACTTTCCTATCTCACTTGCAGTACTATAATCTAGGGAGGCAGACTTTTGGCAACCTCTGTCAGAAGACCTAACAATGCCGTCCACCCTTTAACACGGCAAATCAACTTCTAGAAATTGATCTTAAAGAAAGAGACAGACATAGACAAAGGTGTAAATGTGCATCTACTCATCATTAGTGTTATTGTAGTAAGAATTTTTTTTATCACCCTTGTTTTTTAACTGTTGGTGTATCACACAGTACTTAACAATTCCCTTATCTTTGCACATTTAGGTTCCTCCCCAATTTTCTAACTGCTCTCTATGCCAGACCCTCTCTAAACACTTTCCCTACATGATCTTATCTAATCCTCATTACTTATTTATATGATGGGATCCTTAGCCCCATTTAACAGGCGTGGGAGTAGGAGGGATGTGGAGCAAAGCTCTTACCAGTTGTAAGCTACTTTGCTGAAATTTTAAAGATTATTATTTTTATTTTATTTATGTATGTATGTATTTATTTATCTCTCTATTGACAGAGAGACAGACAGACAGAGAGAAGTGGGAGGACCCAAAGCAGTCTCCATAGTTGTAAGTCTTTAGTTTACTACATAGTTTCACTCCACAGGTGGACATGGGGCTGTGCAGGGCAGGAACTGGGCTGGGGG
Organism: Craseonycteris thonglongyai; assembly: GCA_004027555.1. Taxonomy (NCBI): domain Eukaryota; kingdom Metazoa; phylum Chordata; class Mammalia; order Chiroptera; family Craseonycteridae; genus Craseonycteris; species Craseonycteris thonglongyai. The sequence goes on along the minus strand of PVKE010001027.1, from coordinate 50,515 downwards.
CCTCCCGCATGGGCCCCGGCAAGAACTGAACTGGGGGCACAACCCAGTTCAGCATTTGGGTCTGAACAGGCCAGGGCCAGGATTCGATCCTCAAATCCCAGGGTTGCAAGACAAGTGCTCAAACTGCTGAGTCATCCCGGCATCTTCAGCTTTGCTGAAATTTTAACCAGGAAGTCTGAATGTCAAAGCTGATGCTCTTAAAAACTGCTCAAAATCATTCAATCAATACTTATATTTAGTGAATGCCATCTGTGTGCCAACCATGGTAAATAATGACTGCAAACATTTCTTTTTCTATGTAATGGTATACTCTATACAATATAAGTATTTTCTATATAGCAGGTCCTGTGCTAAGCACTTTATGTGCTTCACCTCATTTAATCCCACAGCTCTGTGTATTATTGTTATCCTCATTCTATGTAAGTGCAAACAAAGCACAGAGGCTAAGTAATTTTTCCAAAGTCCCACAGGCAGCCTGGCTTTAGGGCTTAGACTTCTTATCATTTTTCTTCTTTTTCAGAGAATAAATGCTTGAAAGATAGGTAATAAACTCATGAACAAATAAATAATATGACATAAAATAAGGGGATGAACAGAGCTCAAAATGTGTCACGGAATACATACATGCTGCCACAAAAAGAATGCAAAAGACCAGAAAGCCGGGATGGCTCAGCGGGTTAAGCGCTCACTTTGCAGCCCTGGGAACCGGGGTTTGAGTCCTGGCCCCACCCTTGCATCCATGTGCTGAACTGGGGTGTGCTTCCCATGCAGGAGGCCCCAGTTCAGTTCTCGCTCCCGCCCCCCTGGCTCGAGGGGGCGTGCCTCCCATGTGGGAAGCCCCTTCTCACCTGTGTGGAATGAAACCATGTTGAAAACTAATGACATACAACTGTGGAGACTTCTCTGGGCCCTCCCCCTTCCCTTTGTTTCTCTCTGTCTCTGTCAAAAACAATAAAATAAATCTTAAAAAAAAGAATGCAAGAGGCATAGGACCCAGCAATCCCACCCTTTGTATTTACTAAAGAGAAATTAAAACATATACGCACATGATGACTTGTATAGGAATGTTCATAGCAGTTGTTTTCATAAATGCCCCAAACTGGAAACAACCCCAAATGTCCATCAAATGGTCAACAGATAAATACATTGTCATTCCATGGAATACTACCTGGCAATAAAAAGGAAGGGACTATTCATAAGCGAGGCACCATGGGTGAATTACAAATGATCAGGCTAGGTGAAAGCTGTCTGTCTCAAAGGGTTGCATATTATCTGATTCCATTCACAGCATTCTGGAAAAGGTAGATCTGCAGTGACAGAGAGCAGGTTGGGTATTGCCTGAGGCTGGAGAACATAGGGAAGGATTAACTGCAAAAGGACAGAAGGAAAATTGGGGATGATAGAAATATTCTGAATCTTGATTGTAGTGACGGTTTCATGGGGATACACATCTGTCAAAACTCCTCAAATTGTACACTTTCAAAGGGTGAAGTTAATTGCACTAAATTATATCTTAATGAAGTTATAATTAAACATTTTTAAAATGCAGTAGAATATAGTCTTCCGTTAATAACAGTGAATCAATAGTGGTTCCTTGATTATAACAAATATATTATACTAAGGTTAACATTTTAACAATAGAAGAAATTGGGTATGGGGTTTTGGGGAACTCTGTACTATCTTTGAAATTTTTCTGTAAATCTAAAACTGTTTTCAAAAATAAAGTTGATTTTTGGGGGAAGCCGGGATGGCTCAGTGGGTTAAGCGCTCATCTTGCAGCCCCAGGGACTGAGGATCAAGTCCCGGCCCTGACCTGTCAGACCCATATGCTGAACTGGGGTGTGCTTCCCATGCAGGAGGCCCCCAGCCCAGTTCCTACTGCACAGCCCCCTGCCCACCTGTGTGGAATGAAACCATGTCGAAAACTGATGACATACAACTGTGGAGAATGCTCTCTGGGCCCTCCCTCTTGTTTCTGTCTCTGTCTCTGCCTGTCTCTGAGTTTCTCTGTCTCTGTCAAAAACAATGAAAATAAATCTTGAAAAAATAAATAAATAAAGTTGATTTTTAAAAATGAAGAAAAAACCCAAACAAACCAGAACAGCATGATAGGATGCCCATGTTCATTTACATGGGAAAGAAAAACAGGTTACACAGCCATCAATATCATATGACAGTGTTCTTTCCTTTAAAAAAATCGACATATAATTGACATATAATAGTAGTTCCAGGTGTGCAACATAATGGTTCAGTATGTGTGTGTATTGCCAAATGCAGCATACGAAACACTTCGTGACTGTTTGTGCCATATTCATGATGCAGCGGTCGTGCTAACCTTCCCTGCATCGCTCCAGCTTCCGTACACGTGCTGCCAAAGCCAGCACAAGAGCATTTACGTTTCTTAAAAATCAAGGGTTAGGAGGAAAAATATTAAAACATTCTGAGCTCAGAGCTGTTCGGAATGGGACAGCTGAGACATTTCTGGTTTCACTTTATTTATTTTGCATGGTTTGAATTTGTTATTTTAACAATGAGTGTGTTACTTTCTCCCCTGAAGAAAAATGAAACTTTTATCATTAAAAACAAAAATGTACTGAAAAGAAGCAGCAAAGATCTGGAGGGATGTCTTGAAAGGGAGGGAGGGGCTCGGAGGAGAGAAGACCGCCTAGATCAGCGCTGGGCAAGATGTGGATCGCAGTCCACCGGTGGACTGCCAAGCAATTTTGGGGTGACCGCCTCAATTAAGCAAAAGGTGTCATAGCAGACACCATGTGACACCAGGGCTTAGAGGCTAGGTAGCTAAATATGAAAGAAACACATTTTTTCACACACACATATCTAGCTGCTAGAGGCACGAATCAGCTCTTCACAATCGAGGTGACTGCCCAAGGGCTACCAGAAAGTATCTAGCCATGTAATATGAAAAATAAAGGCGTTTATGGCTGGATTTTTTTCCGGACAGCCCTTGTAGGTGCTTGAGCAAGTGAAAATAAATAGCTAGTGGACTGCCACACTTGGAGAAAATGAGAAGAAGCCCTTGCCCTGAAAAAGTCTGCCCAGACCTGACCTAGGGAGTAGAGACCCCATATACCAGGCCCCTGAAAAGAGCATGCTGAGTCCCCGTGCATGTATACAGGATCTAGAGAGGAACTTTTTGCCTTCTCCGTGTCCCCTGTCCCTATCTCCCTCTACCTTCTACCTTGTTCACGCCTAGGTTTGCAATAAAAATCTAGCCAATAAAAGTACAGGCTGGGGGAAGCCGGGATGGCTCAGTGGGTTGGGCGCTCACTTTGCAGCGCCGGGGACCGAGGATCGAATCCCGGGACCGAGGATCGAATCCCGGCCCCGGCCCGTGCGGAACCATATGCTGAACTGGGAGCTCCCCCAGTTCAGTTCTCTCTCTGTCTCTGTATCTCTCTCCCTCTCTCTCTCCTCTGTCAAAATAAATAAATAAATAAAATATAAATTAAAAAAAAAAAAAAAGTACAGGCTGGCCAGGATGCTGGGAGAGCTCGGTGGTTGAGCACTTGACTCACAATTGCGGAGTCCAGGGTTTGGTTCCTGGCCGCGGACAGTACAGTGTAGACCCATATGCTGAACTGCGGTGTAACTGGTAATCACTAGGATGGCCCACAGTGGTGAAGGTTCTCCCCTCCCATGCGGAAGGCCCCCAGTTTGGTGTCTGCCCTGCACGGCCCCACATCCACCCCTATGTTGTAATGAAACCATGTAACAACTGATGATGTCCAACTATGGAGACTGCTCTGGGCCCCCCCTCTCTTGCTCTCTCTTGCCTTCTCTCAAACAACAAAAATATATAGGATGGCCAATAAAAATCGAATTTCAGACAAACTTTAAATTATTTTTTAGTATAAGTATATCCCATGCAATAATTGGGACATACCTATACTAGAAATCTATTTAATATTTATCTGAAATTCACATGTAACTGGACATTCCATATTTTACCTGGTCATTCTATTTACTACACCAGACACCCGAGCCTTACTTATGGCTGTTCTCAAACACACAGGCTCAGTCCTGCCTCAGGGCCTTTGAGCTTGCTGGTCCCACTACTTGGATCACCCTTCTAGGTCTTTGCTTTGAACAACTCCATATTTTTTTTATTCAAATGTCACCTCAGAGAGGGCTTCCCTGGACAGTATATCTAAAGCAACTTTATTATCTCACACTAATTCCAGTATATTTTCTGCACAGTACTAACTAAGCACCACCTGGAATTATCATGTGAGTCTGTATGGTTTCAGGGTTTCTTTTCTACCTCTCCTAGTTGAATTTAAGCTTCACAGGGAGAGAAATGTCATCTGTATTTCCAGTAAGTGCATAGATCTTTCATGGCTCTTACCTACAGTCAACAGAAACCATTTTTGGCTAATCAGAGCAACGAAGGACTTTAGCAAAGAAACATTAGCTAATGCATGAGACCAGATACCCAAAACTTCCCCCTTTTAAGGTGACCAGATGTCCCGCTTTTGGCGGGACAGTCCCGATTTTTAACAATTTGTCCCGCTTTCCGCGGTGTTTTTAAAAAGTCCCGATTTTTGGAAAGAATGCACGACAAGCTAGGGAACGGGAGATAGACCAAATTTTTAATCAAGAACCCCCTCCCCACCCTGGTCAATGGTGTCCCGCTTTACCAATGTTAAAATCTGGTCACTTTACTTCTTGTCTCTGCACAGACCCCCCAATCACCCCACAAGCTCTCCCTGGGGGCCCTGGGAGCACTCATCCCCATCTTGCTAGGCAGGCATCTAAAAAGGGTGTCCCAAAATTCACGCAACATTTGAATTTTGCATCATTTGTGGGGTCAAGAGTTGCCAACGGAAAAAAGAAAAAGACGACGTGACAGCTGACAGTTCAGGATTATTAAAAATGGAGCGCTACACGAAAGAACAATGCGTTTTCATTGTTGAGCAATGAAAATTTACAATTTTTAATTATAAACCTGTGTTTTCTAGCAAAATTACTTCTTGCGTGAATTTTGGGACACCCTTTATGTAGCCTCCAAAAGCCTTGCTAAACTTTGACTCCCAGAAGCCTCAGGGTCTCCGGTTCTGTACTCTGTCACTTCCTGTGCATGTCACATATCACAGGTGTGGCAACCAGCTATGCGTGCCTGTCTCTTGCGCACCCAGTGGGAGCCCCAAGGGTTGGGCCTTTATCTGATTCACCTAAATTGCTATCGTCCCTACTATTTGTTATGGCTCCCTCAGGTGCTGTGTGTGTTAAGCATTTTACTTGTATTTCTCTTTCCTTCCTTCATTCAACCAATTGAACAGGAGTAAACAGAACCAGCAGAAACCCCTGCATCCCCAGAGCTCACATTCTGATGAAGGAAATAAAGAATAAATCATTAAACATGTATCTATATAGTAGGCTACAAAGCCTAAATGATCTGAAGGAAAACAAATCGGGGTAAGGGGATGGGAGGTGAGGGGAGGTGGGGAAGTGGGGGATGGGATGCTTTTTTTATTTTTAAAGATTTATTTTATTGTTTTGATAGAGAGAGACAGAGACAGAGAGAGACAGAGAGAAGGGGGAGGGCCCAGAGCAGTCTCCATAGTTGTACGTCATCAGTTTTCAACAGGGTTTAGTTCCACACAGGTGGGCGGAGGCTGAGCAGTGAAGGAACCAGGCCAGGGGCCTCCCACATGGGAAGCTCACCCTGGTGAGAACTGAACTGGGGACACACCCCAGGTCATTATTTGGGTCTACATGGACCAGGGCCAGGATTCGATCCTTGGACCCTGGGGCTGCAAAGCGAGCACTTAACACGCTGAGCCATCCCGGCTTCCCTGGGATGCTGTTTTAAACAGGAAGCCGGGATGGCCTCACTGAAAAGGTGAGATTTGAGCAGAGGCCGGAAGGAGGTGGGGAGGGAGCCATGAGGGACCAGCCAGTGCCAACCTGGAAGGTAACCGGATAGATGTGAGGCCAGTGGGGCTGGGGCAAAGCTGGCAAAGGTGACTATGGGAGATAGGATCAGGTCATGTAGGGTGAGCCACAGGGACTCTGGTTCCTGACCCCTCCCAGTGAGAAGGAGCCACAAGCGGGCTCAGGCCACGGAGAGACATGATGTGATGCAGGTGTCCACGGGTCCCTTTGGCTGTGGAGGCAGGAACAGGAGCAGGGGAGACTGGGCAGGTGAGAGAGAGACAGGTGGACAAGATCAGGATGGGGGCCTTGCAGGTGGGAGAAGGGGACAAATTCTAGATAGGTTTCAAAGACAAATCCAACAGAACTTACTAGCTAAGTGAATGTGGGACATGAAACAGAGTGAGTCAAGCACACCACCAAGGGTTTCAACCTCATTTAATCCCAAAGTAACTCCACAAAGTATAATCACTGTTTTGTTACCAACGAAGAAACAGAGGTTCAGAGAGGGCTGGTGACTCCACATTCCACAGAAGTGGCCAAGCTGAGATTTGAACCTGGTTTCTGTCTGGCTCCAGGGCTGGGCCTTTGCTCTCTGTGGGCCCCACTGCCCGGGGCATGCTCATGGCCTCGCTCACCCAGCCCGGGCAGAACACGTGAGGACCACGCGGGCACTTGCTCAGTGTGGTTGCAGCAAATGACTCCCTGGCTGGGGACTTTCACAGGCTTGGTGCACCCCTCTGTGGCATTCCCTCCTTGCTTGTCACCTGTGTTGGGTAATCATGTTTCTTTGCCTTGCCTGCAAGCTCCCACAGGGCCTGACTGGTGCTGATTCATCACTGTCCCCGGCGTTGCCTGGAGACTGGCATGTGGTGGCCTTCATTAAGGCAACAAATATTTATTAAGCATCTATCTTGTGCTGGGCTGGGCTGCAGTGAGTCTGGACACCGCCCTCCCGGGTTGAGAGTCAGCAGTGGAGACGGACATAGCCCCAGAAGTGATGGCCCCAGACATAGCCCCAGACAATGGGCAGGGCTGGAGTAGAGGGGCCCAGGGCCCCTGCCCATCCTGACAAGGGGTATGGGAGGGGTTGGTGGAAGTGACAGACCCAGAAATGAACAAGCTGGCCGTGGTCTTCATCCTCAGTGACCTCTTCACCCTCCCAGCGTGGCAGACTGACAATGAACAGTTAACAAATCAACGAGAGAACAGTAGAATGCTAACAGCTTGAAATGAAGTAATCAGGATGGAACAGAGTGCGTGTGGTTATTTTAGCTGGGGTGTTCAGGGAAGACTGAGATCAGAGGGAGGCTGAAAACGTGTCAGCCTGGGATGAGCTGGGGAGAAGGCACTCAGGGGACAGAGAGCCAGGGCACAGGCCCGCTACAGTGAGAAAGAGCTTGGTGTGTTTGGGAAAAACGGCCAGGAGCCGGGTTGCCTTGGGCTGGGCGGGACTCAGATGTGAGGAGGCTGATGCTGCACCGCACAATGTTAGATGTGAGCACAGCCTGCAGGACTGGAACTCATGGGCGTCCCTTGGAGGAAGCCCTCAGCCTTTGCCTAGGACTCCTGGAATCAGATTGTGTCTGTCAACACCTGGAGCCCTCCTGTGGCTCCATCTCATTCCAGATAAAGGACAAAGTCCTCCCCAAGGCACACAAGGCCCCCATTCGATCTGCCCCCCTCTCCAGCCCCACTGATCCTGACAAGGCAGGCACATTTCTGTCTTAGGGCCTTTGCACTGGCTGTTTTTCTGCCTGGAACACTGCCCACGTGGCTCCCCACATGGCTCCTCCCTCAGACTCCTTCAGATCAAATGTCTCCCTCTCCATGAGGTCTGACCATCCTTATAAAAATTGCAACTGCCTCCCCTACTCTCCATCCCCCTTCCCTGCTTTTTCTGAGCACTGAGCACTAAATAATGATGATAATGATGCCGTTACACATTTCACTTATTCATTGTGTTCACTGTCTGACACGCTGGATAGAATGTCAGTGCCACAAGGGGAAAGGTCTCTGTCCTCTTTGTGGCTGTCTTCCCAGTACTGAGAACAGGGCCTGGCACATGGTAGGTGCTCAATAAATAATGGTGGAATAAATGAAAGGAATAAGAGACATGGGAAAGAGGAAAAAAGGGAGGAAAACAAAAGGTCTGTGAGTGCTTAAGTCTTGTCAGCTGTCCCAGCTGGGAGGCCGGAGTGTTAACACTTCCCTTCCAGGATTAGTCAATGCCAGGCTGGGAAACTGAGGCATGAAGGGACGCCATCATTCTTTGGGCCACTGGGTATCACACAGAGGGACAGCTAAAGGGGAGCAAGTCACCAATGCCGCCTGCTGGAAGGTGGTGTCATGATGGCTGTGGCCACCTTGCTGACTTGGGGCCTGTGATGCCTCTCACCCCTGCAGGCAGGAGCAGGGTGCCCCAACAGGCATCCCCAGCAAAGTGCAGAGTCCACGGAACCAAAGCCATAAGCCTCTTTATTTCCAAGGCCCCAGTGGGTGCCTTGCCCAGTCAGTGCTATGCAGGAGGGCAGGGCTGTGCCACCCACCTGTGTCTGTGTCTGTGTCCGCGCCTGCCCTCCAACACAGCCAGCCGGGCCCTCCACCTCTCCTGGAGGGAAGGCGGCCCCAGCCCTCAAGGCTGCATCCACCTACATGCGGCCTCCAGGGAACAGGAGTCAAGGCCTGCCCTGACTCGCCAGCTGGGCCTGGGCAGTAACTGGTCCCAGTAGCCACAGCAGCAAGGCCCCGGGTTCCTGATGAGGGCTGCCCCACCCCTAGAGGTACATCATCCGGTTGAGCAGAGGTCTCACTACCCAGACGTCATCCACAATCTTTCCATCCTACAAGGAACAAGAAGAGAGACAGGATAAAGGCCAGAAGCTCAGACTCTAGGGCCTCTGGTGGGCTGTGTGGCCTTAGGCAAGTTGCTAGACCTCTCTGAGCCTTCATTTTTCTCATCTGCCAAGTGGGGATGATACCTACCTCATGGATGTCATGGGAATTAATTAAATTTGGAAAAGTCATGTGACAAGGACTGTGCAAGTGTAGGCTCCTGTTACTAGAGCGCAAACCCTGGAGTCAGACAAGCCTTGCTTTAATCCCACTGCAGCCACTCTCAGTGGTCTTAAGCACATGACCCGACTGAGCTTAACTTCTCTGTTCTATAAACTGGGAAGAGCTGAATGAGACTATATGGAGACTATATGGAGACTATATGAGACTATATGAGACTGAAGGAGACAGGAATACCTGCTCCTCGTGTGTGCACCACTCAGTACATGGTAGTTATTTGTAATACAAAGAGCATGGTCAGGAGGCCAGGATAGCTCAGTGGTTGAGTGCTTGCCTCGCAATCGCAAGGTCCGGGGTTCAATTCCCGGCCCTGGCCCATGTACCCCATATGCTGAACTGTGGCGCAGCTGGTAACCGCCGGGGTGGCAGCAAAGGCTCCTGCCTCCCATGCGGGAGGCCCCCTGTTCAGTTTCTACCTCATGCGGCCCCACATCCACCTGAGTAGAATGAAACCGTGTCACCACAAAGATGTACAACTGTGGAGACTGCTCTGGGCCCTCCCCCGTTCCCTCTCTCTCTCACCTTCTCTTCAACAATAAAAAACAAAACAAAACATGGACTTTGGGGTCAGAGGCCAGCTCTGCACCCTCCCGGCTATATGACCCTAGGAAAATTACTTCCCCTCTCGCAGTCTTAGCTCTCTCACCTGTAAAATGGAAAGAAAATCCTCCCCATGGCATTATAGTGGTCATTAAAGTACTACTAAATACGGAGCATCTAGCCCAGTATCTGGTACACAATAGGTGCACTACAAATTATACTTATTACCATCGTTTCAAAATTACAATGGCAAAAATAAAGGTGAGCCATAGTTATTTGGGTTCATCTAAACTTAAGCCACCCAGACCACACACACATTTTTGGCTTTCCTCTACCCACCGCTCAGCAGCTATCCTTTCCTTCTTCCACTGCGTGCTAATAAATTCCTATATAATTCACAGTGCTTTAGACTTTTTGGAGCACTGTATGTAAGTCATTCAACCCCCACATAATCCTATGCGGTAGACACTATTAAATGCCTCCATTTCACAGATAGGGAAACTGTGGCTCCAAGTTAGGTAAGTTGCCTGAGGTCGTCCAGCTGGCCTGTAGAAGAGGCAGGGTTTGAACTCCAGATTTCTGTCTCTGGAGTCCATGTTTTTAACCGCTTGGCTCAGTTCATGCGAAGCCCGGCAACTCAGGTAGTTGAGTTGGGCAACCCGGGCGTCCCTCACTGACCTGGTCATCAGACACCTGCTGGATGTGGAGGTGTGTCCCGTTGAGGATGTGTAGCCGCGTGTACCCATATTCCTTCACACGCACAGCACTCCAAGGTCGTGGGAAGAGGGTGAAGGGGGTCAGCCGCTCCTCACAGCCCTGCCAGAGAGAATTGTTCAGACCCCAGGCCAGGGCAGGTAGGGGACCCGCAGGGGAGCAGAAACCACCTGCCAGGCCAGGACCCTGCTGCCCCCAAAGAAGACGGCCAGTTAAGACTTAACCTCAATAATGCTCGCAATTGAGTGTTTTGACCCAGCAAGGCTTCCTGTTCCCAAGTCTTCTAGAAAGTGCATGGCTGTGCAAGACTGTCCACTGCAGCATTTTCTGTAAAAGCCCTGAGCTGGAAGCCACCCAAATGCTCATCAGTGGGGGTCAGTTAAGTAAATCATAGCATAGCCATCACATAGCAGGGTGATACATAAAGATGGCCAAGATGGATTGTTAAAGGGAAAATGGAATTCACAGAGAACTGGTGGATCTCAACTCTCACTGCACGGCGGACCCTCCAAGAAAGCTTTTTAAAATCACCAATGCCTGGGAGAGAAGGAGTGCTCAACCTTACAGTAAAATCGCAGGCGAATGAGGGAGCTCGAAAAGTCACCCATTGGCATTATAATAACTGACTGAAGCAAGAATTGTCACCGATGGTAAAACTAGTGGTGAAAGTTTGAGGAATAACAAGATATTTGCATAGTCTGAAGGTATCTTGCCAGGAGACACTTGCTCAATATAAAGGGGAAAAGAGTAACTATGGTAGAGAGGCCTGGCAGATACCACCTTAACCAAGCAACCAAAGTGAACATTATCAGTAATGAGCCAGAGCCACACCACATTTATACGATGGGAAACTGAGGCTCGGAGGGGTTAAAGAGATAGCGTACGCCAGCTACCAGGGTGCTTGAGAACACAATATCACTTTTGGGTATTCTTATCAAAAAAGGCGTAATGTCCCTCTAATCATGAGCAAACATCAGACAAACCCAAACTGACCGATATTCTACAAGACAACTTTGCTGCACTCTTCAAATTTTCAAGGCCATAGAAAATGAAGAAAGAGTGCAGAAATGTTTCCGATTCAAGGAAGCTAAAGAGACGAGAGCCGGAAATAGAGCATGTGTTCTTAGACTAGATCCTGAGCCAAAAAAAAAAAAAAATTCTTTGCTTTGATTTAAAGGCCACAAGTGGGGCAACTGCCTAAATTTGGATGAGATCTATAGATTAGGTAATAATAGTATATTATCAATGCTAACCACTTGAATTTGATTATTATTATACTATAGCTATAAGAGATAGGAGAATATTCCTATTTTTTAGGAAATACAGACAGAGGTGTACAGGCACCATTTCTTCAATTTACTCCTCATTGGATCTGAAATAATAAAATAAATACATACATATAGAGAGACAGACAAACAGAGGTTAAAACAAATGTGGCTAAATGTTCACATTTGGGAAATCCTGGTAAAGGGAATATGGAAAGTCTTTGTAAGTATGAAATCATTTCAAAATTTAAAATGAAAGAAAAAACTTGGGGAAGCCGGGATGGCTCAGCAGGTTGAGTGCTCCTATTGCAGCCCTGGGTACAAGGTCTGAGTCCCAGTCCTGGCCCGTGTGGACCCATAGGCTGAACTGGCGTATGCTCCCACCCCAGTTCGGTTCCTGCCAGGGCGAGCTTCCCATGTGGGAGGCCCCCAGCCCTGTTCCTGCCCTGCACAGCCGGCCCCGTGCCCACCTGTGTGGAATGCAACTACGTTGAAAACTGATGTCGACAACTATGGAGACCTCCCCTTTCTCTCTGTCTCTGTCTCTCTGTCTCTATCAAAAACAATAAAATAAATCTTAAAAAAAAAATTAAAAATTAATCTGTGCTGACAAAGTTCAGAATAGTGATCACCTATGGGTCTGAGGAGCCAGCTGGTGCTGAGAACATTCTATTTCCTGCTCCGGGATGTGACTCCACAGGGGCTGCAATACCAGAGTTCCACCCTCAGAGATTCTAATTCTAGGGTTTGGTCCAGGGTAGGGCTCAGGCATTGGAGTTTTAAAACCTCCCTAGATAATTCTAACAGGCACCAAGGCTGAGAACCTCTAGGGCATGAAGCATGATCCAAGTTGTTTTTGAAAAATGAATGATGCTGACCACATCTCTACCTCACTAATTACTATTTGTATATGCACAGAACACTCTAAAATGCCACCCCAGATGTAACAACTGAGAGTGGGAGTAAGGAGGGTCGTGAATGGCTGGTGCTTACCTCCTGCCCTCTGTACTGTTTGGATTTTTATCACAAGAAGTTCTTACTAATTTGTGAGAATCGGCTCTAAAAAAAAATAAGCCTTCTCTCCTTGCAGAAGTGCTGAGTTCCAAGATGGGGTCAGGAAAAACACAAGATGATCCTGGAGCACCTTTCAGTGCCAAAAAGTAAAGACATTCTCACAAAATGACATGTCACACTAAGGGACAGGGGACAGACCTAAAGTGTTCCCAATGGCCAAAGCTGGAGCAACCCGAGTAGCAACAGAAATAATAGCATTGGATCTCAGGGATTTTAAGATAGCTCAGCGGTTGAGCACTTGCCTCGCAATCCCAAGGTCCAGGGTTGATTCTGGGCCCCAGCCCGTGCAACCCCGTATGCTTAACTGCAGCACAACTGGTAACCACCAGGAAGGCTCAGTGGCGAAGGTTCTCACCTCCCATATGGGGGGCCCCTGCTTTGGTTCCCACGGCCCCACATCCACTTGTGTGGAATGAAACCAGGTCACAACTAATGACGTACAACTATGGAGACTGCTCTGGGCCCTCCCTCTTTTCTCTCTCTCTCTCTCTCACCTTCTCTCAAAAAAACTTTAAAAATGGTATTGGATTACAGTCCACAGAATAAAATAATTACCCATGAGTCCCCATGGGTGTAAATCAATAACTAACTAACCAAATACATAGGGCAAAGGGACAGCACTTTCTCACAGGAGGATTCTAAGGAATAAATGTAGTTAGGAACGGGGGAAACAGAAGACCCCAGTAGAACACCAGACTATTAATTGTTATAGGCAAGACCCACTATGGACTCAAAAGTTAGCGAGTGAAAGTTTGAGGAGAAATGGGATATTTGCATGGTCTAAAAGGATTTTCCCCAAGATAGTAATTAAAAAGGGGCAAATAATAACTTTATGGTGGAGAAAACCAACAGACAGGTTACTCAGAAAACACCTCCAAGGATGAGACACATTGATGTCAGATGGAAGGACACAGCATCACTTCTGTGATCGTCTTGCCCAAAATGCATACACCAAACCTCAATATAAAAAAATGTCCGATCAACCCAAATCAATAGGCATTCTGCAAAACACCTGGCCAAGAGAAAAGACAAAGAATGACCCAGGAACTGTCACAGCTTGGAGGAGACTATGGAGACATGAACACAGTGCATATGGGATCCTGGAACAGAAAAAGGTTGCTAGTGAAAAAGCAAGTGGAATATGAGTAAAGCGTGGAGCTCAGTTACAATAAGAAGAAGAAGCCCTCTGTCCCTGGATCCACCCAGTAGACCCAAGTAAGCCCCCAGCCCCTGCCACCTTTTGGAGTTCTGACTTGGAAAGAGTGTTTTTTGGGCTGAGACTGTCTCCATATCTGGATAATTGGGCATGTTATTAGCTGTACCTAAGCTCTGGAGTTGAGTTAGTGATAGCGACTGTACAAAGCAGGCGGCACCCAAGCTGGTGGTACAAGTTCGACCCTTGATAAATAGCAAGAGGAGAGAAGCCAGAAGCGCCCTTCCCCGCCCTGCTCACGGCAGATCCTGTGATGATGTGGACAGGGCCTCGAGGATTGGTGTAGGGCATCTCTTGGCTGCCGTTAAATACCTGCAGAAGGGGGCAATGGGGAGGGGTCATGCCGGAGGGTCTGTCCCTGGTCCCACTGACGCCAGCTGCAGGGGCCCTCAGCCCTCCCTGAGCCTCACCTGGTAGTTGTAAATGGGCCACAGCCGTTCATACGAGTGTTCATGAGCCCAGAACTGCAGGTCGACCCCTGAGACAGAGCAAGTGGGGATCAGGCCCCTCAATCCAGGAGAGTTAGGGGGTGGGAACTGGGGCTGGGGAGCCCCCCAGGTCACTCACCGTATTTGTAGAAAAGATCCTCCAATCCAAACAACTTGCCCAAGAGGCCTTTGCGGACCTGGGTGGGAGGAGCAAGGAGGTGAGGGTGCCTGGGGCAGACTCTCCCCTCCGCACCGGGTGCCCCAGGAGGCGGTCCTCACCTTGCTCTCGTGCCACGTACAGTCATCCAAGTCAGCGTTGGAGCAGTACATGGGCCGGTGACCCATGGTGATGATCCATGGCCGGGCTGCCCGGTTCTGATTGGCTTCCTAGCCGGAAGGGCCCAGAATGAGAGGCAGGGGTGAGCTGAGGGAGGGGAAGCAGGCCCAAGAGGCACAAAGGGACCTCCACCCAGGTTACCTGGAGGTCGCGCTCCAGCCAGTGAAACTGTCTCTCGACCAGGTGGCGGCCATAATGGAGGAAGAAATATACTTCGGTGGAGAAGGAGATGATATGCGCAGGGCCCAGGTCCCAGCTGAGGGGTTAAAGGGCAGAGGTCAAAGACGGAGTCCCCACTGCATCTCCCATCCTTCATGGGAGGGAGGCCAGTCCCCCAGCCCCCCCAGCTTACCTGTACCACAGGCCTTCGTTATTCCCCGGCATGCTGAAGCGAGCCTTGTAGTTAGAGAAGTTGCTGGATAAAAGGAAGCAAGAGGATGGGGGAGGCTCCGGGTGCCCTCGCCCCAACTTATCTTCCCACCATCAGGTGAGTCTGGCTCTCAGCCTGTCCCTCCGCTCCCTTCCCCTCCGCTCCCTTCCCCTCCCCTCCCCTCCCCTCCCCTCCTCTCCTCTCCTCTCCTCTCCTCTCCCCTCCCCTCCTCTCCTCTCCTCTCACTGCCACACATGAGCTGCTACAGTTTGAGGGACCAAGGTGGGACACTGAGAAGGCCCAGCTGTTGTCCCTGGCAGGGCCCGCGCCCACCCTGAAGCCTCTGGCCCTCACTAGCGTTCCTCGTGGTTCCCAGGGCACGTCATGTATGGCAGGCTGGCGGCCACAGGTTCGATGAGCTGCATGAACTTGTCCCCCACACGAGCGTTGTCCTGGTCCATGTCATAGGCAAAGTCACCTGGGGGTGAGCGGGAGGAGGGAGTGAGGGCCCAGACACAGCTCTGCTTTTGCCAGAACTGAGACTCAGGTGTGGGTTGGGCAACCTCTGGCCTCCGAGCCACCCTGCTTCTCTGAAACCTACCTCACAGCCACCCACATGTGCACTGGAAGTGTTTCCTGAACCTCTGCCCCAGAGATTCCCGCAGGACCAATCATGCTAGTCTCCTGTGCTCTGATCACAGTGGCCCCCCTCTGCCCACCATCTGGTCCTTTCCCACAACAACACATTCAGACTGACACAGCCTGCTGCTGGGTTTACTCCACGCACAGCTCCATGTGCTTCACATGTTTGATCACCTGACTCTCAAAACACCCTCTGCGGCAGGTGTTATTATTAATATCCGCATTTCAGGTGGGGAAACTGAGGCCCAATCTTGACCACCCATCGGGTTCCCTTCCCATCCCCTCAAATCACAACAGTCCCATGAATTCTGGACTCGTCTTAGTTCTAGTAATCGTAGTAGTAGGAGGAGCAGTAGTAATACAGAGGAGAAAACCAACGCTCACAGATGTAAGGGTCAGAGTTGGGATTTTAATGGGGCAGTCTGGTAGCCACAGGCACCATCTCCATACCCAGCCCCATCCCCCATCCCTTCAGAACCAAAGGCCCCTGCCCCACTCCCCTCCACAGTCCTGGCCTGCCTCCCACCCAAGCCCCACTCCCCACACCTCCAGGCACACCCTTGCCAATGCCTCACCCACATGGAGAACAGCATCGTACATGCCCTGCTGGGTGTCCCTGTGCAGCCGGGGTAGGGCCTTCGGGTTGTCAGCCCCCAGGTCCCCAAACACAGCCAGGCGAGGACTCCAGTGGGGCCCATGCTTTAGGGCCCTGAAGCGGAACCGACGGCTCCAGCCCCTGCTACTGCCACAGCGGTAAACTGAGGGGAAGGGAGACAGTCACAGTCAGCTGGGGGCCCCCCCAGGTTGTCTCCCCCACCCCCACCCATCTTCAATTGGCTGGTGGGGGAAGGTAGGGCGTTAAGTGGGTCTGACCCATGCTCCCTCTGTCTACCTCACCCCAGGTCCCCAGTGCCTTTTGTTTTCACCCTGGGGTCTCAGACAATAGGCGTGCAGCTAAACAAAGGAGTTACCAGCCCAGCCTGAGCCACCTGCCAGTGGTAGTTTCTTGTCCGGATCTCACTCCTCGTCCCATACCCTGCTCGACACCTGGGCCCCGGATCCCTCTCACCATACTCCATCCCTGGCAGGAGCCCCCGCAGCGTGACTCGGTGCACGTAGAGTTTCCGCCGGAGAAGCCCCCCGTCCACAAAGGGACGGAGGGAGCCCTGGGCCCGGAGGGGCAGGGGCCCCGATAACTGCACGCCGAACTGCACTTCAGAGCTGGTTGGGATCCATGTGGTCCAGGTTACAGTCATGGAGCCCGGTTCACCTGGGCAGAAAGGAACACAAGGGGGTCAGGCATTGGGGCCTGGGCAGGGCAGGGTGTGGCTGTAGAGAGAGGCAGGGGCAATAATGACCAGATCCTGGACACACAGTAGTTAAGGACACAGGTTGTAGAGGTTCCTAAATTCAGTCTCAGCTCTGCTATTTCCAAGCTGTGCTTTCCTAGGGCAAGCTACTCCCTCTCTGAGCCTCAGCCTCTTGAGAGAGAAGGAAGGAGGGCCCAGAGCAGTCTCCATAGTTGTACATCATTAGTTGTGACATGGTTTCTTTCCACACAGGTGGATGTGGGGCCGTGTGGGGCAGAAACCTAACTGGGGGCCTCCTGCATGGGAGGCGAGAACCTTTGCTGCCATCCCAGTGGTTATAGTTGTGCCGCAGTTCAGCGTATGGGTTTGCATGGGCCAGGGCTGGGATTTGATCTCTGGACCTTGTGGTTGCGAGGCAAGTACTCAACCTGCTGGGCTATCCTGAGACTCAGTTTCTTTATCTGTAAAATAGAATAGTAACCTTATAGAGTATCTACTCTATAAAGTTGCTATAAGGCTTAGATGAATAAATATAAGTAAAGCATTTGAAACAGTGCCTACTACAGTTAGGGTTGTATGAGTGAATGGATATATTATTATAAGCATCATTTACTATGGGCAAGCCTTGTGCCAAACATTTTACATCCATGATATGTAGGAGTTACAAACTCAGATGTATAGAGGCCAGTTAGGTAATATAAATGGGGACAAGGGCCAGCTGTAAGAAATAAGGCAGCAGGGAGTTGTGGGGTGAGTAGCAAACTGTAGACCCTTCCTGGTCTAAAAACAGCTGCCATTGCTCTGCCCTGGTGATAGCTGCCATGTAGCAAGCAGGCCCAGTGCCACCAAATTTGTCAACTTCTAGAGTAGATCTTTGCATGGTGGTATTTATGTCCTAGGAGCATGTAGATATAGAAACCCAGACTTTTAAGTGATTGCTCCACATTCTTAAAAGTTAGCAATCAAATCAAAGTTTTAAAGGTACCATGAGTTACAGTGTATTGTTAAGAGCATGGGTTCTTACTCCAGCGATGTGAAAATGCACATGCACAAGGTGACTCATTGTAGCACTGTGTATAATCGCAAAATATCAGAAACAACCAGAACACCCATACGTAGGAGAGTGATTGAGTAAACCTAGAACATCCTATGATGGAGCACTATGCAGCCATCGAACAGAAAGAGGACAAACTCTAGGAACTGATATGGAATGATGCTCAGGACATACAACTAAATTTAAAAAGAGGCAAAATATACAAGTGTTTATATTCAGCTACTCTTCATGAAAGAGGAGGTAAGAAAATACATAGGGACCTGCTCATTTGTACAAAAGAAATACAGGGAGGATATACCAGAAACTAAAGAGATGGATTACTTACACAGGATGGATAGGAAAGGAAGGAGTACAAAAAAGGGTGAATGGGATAATAGGAATGAGGAGGGTGGATGCCTCTCTGAGTCTATGTCTTTTGTATAAGAGTAATGTTTCATATTTCCTTCATATACCCAAACAATGAACTAACAATTAAAACTACCCAGGGGATGCCGAGCTAGATCAGCAGCTGAGTGTTTACCTCGCAGTCTCGAGGTCTGGAGTTCTATTCCCAGCCCTGGCCCATGCAACCCCATATGCTGAACTTCGGTGAAACAGGTAACCACCAGGATGGCGGCGAAGGTTCTCACCTTCCATGTTGGTGGTCCCTGGCTTGGTTCCCACTCCCTGCAACCTCACAACCACCTGTGTAGAATGAAACTGTGTCACAACTAATGATGTACAACTATGGAGACTGCTCTGGGCCCTCTCCCCTTCTCTCTCTCTCAAACAATAAATCAAACAAATTTTCAAAACAAAACAAAACAACAAAACTACCCAGGATGTGGGGAGAAGCCAATGTGGAATATCAACACTAATAAATAGAAATAACTACATTAAAATATGAATAAAAAAGAAAAGAGAAAAAAAAGAAGAAAAAGAAAAAAACCCAAAAAAAACAAAAAGAAAAATATGAAAAGAAAAATAAATAAATAAATAAATAAATAAATAAATAAAACAGAAAAACAAAAAAAAGAGAGAAGAAAAGAATATGAATAAAGTAACCACTGAAGGGGTGGGGAAGAAAAGTAACCATGAGAAATAGGTCTTGACTGGGCACTGTAAGATGACAGAGAAAAAGGACTACACATAAGAGCTGTCATTCAGTAAATGTTCTCACAGGGACATGAGTTAACAATTCTGAAACCGCTTTATGCCTGTACTAGCATTGAACAAAAAAGTAAGTATATTGTAGATAGTGGGAACTAGGTTTTTTAGTGCTAGAGAAAAAAGTTACAAAGAAAGAAGAAAGTGAAAATAAATCCTTGATGTTGGACTGAAATCAGAGGTATCAGTATGATCTCATGGTATTTAATAAATATACATATAGATACAGAAATATATAATATATACAGATAGACATGCATATCAACATACACACATGTTGATTGGTTCTGTTTGTGAGAGGGCCTAAAAGCAATGACACCTGAGTAGCAATGAGCACACCGAATGCTCACATCTTGATTTCTAAATACCCATTCTCTAGTGCAGGGGTCTCCAAACTATGGCCCGTGGGTTGGATGCGGCCCGCGAGGCCCTCTCATTCGGCCCGTGGAGACCTTTTTATCTGAATAAAATAATATTAAATAAATAATTAAAAACAACATCTGTGTTTTGATTCTTTTTTATTTGGACCTCGAGTGTGTAGTCAGCCCCCAAACTGCTGTTTGATAGTTAATGCGACCCATGGGCTGAAAAGTTTGGAGACCCCTGCTCTAGTGAAAGGAACCAAGATTCCTTGGAGAAATGGTTGATTCAATAGATGACGCAGGAAATGTATAGAATGAGCCTGGCATGAGTTGTGATGCCAGAATATGATGGGGGTTTGTTAAAAGAACACAAAAGCCAATCTCAAGAAATTTCAGGGAAGCCGGGATGGCTCAGTGGGTTAAGCGCTCACTTTGCAGTGCAGGGGACCGGGGATCGAATCCCGGCCCCGGACCGTGCGGAACCATATGCTGAACTGGGAGCTCCCCCAGTTCAGTTCTCTCTCTGTCTCTGTATCTCTCTCTCTCTCTCTCTCTCTCTCTCTCTCTCTCTCTGTCAAAAAAATAAATAAATTTGGGGAAGCCGGGATGACTCAGTGGGTTAAGCACTCACTTTGCAGCCCGGGGACCGAGGATCGAATCCCGGCTCTGGCCTGTGCGGACCCATATGCTGAACTGGGGAGTGCCCCCAGTTCAGTTCTCACCGGGGCGAGACCCCGGTCCAGTTCCTGCCCTGTGCAGCCCCGCGCCCACCTGTGGAATGAAACTATGTGGAAAAACTGATGATGTGCAACTATGGAGACTGTTCTGGGCCCTCCCCCTTCTCTCTGTCTCTGACTGTATCTCTCTCTCTGTCAAAAACAATAAATAAATCTTTAAAAAAAAAAAATTTAATTAATTAATTAATTTAAAAAAAAAAAGAAATTTCAAAAAAATAAAATTGGAGACAATTTGAGATGCAAAATAAATAACAATAGTACTGGATTTTAATCCATGGAATAAAATAACTATCCATGGGGATGCTGGGAATAGTTTAGCAGGTTGAGCACTTCCCTGGCAACCATGAGGTCCAGGAATGAAATCCCAGCCCCGGCTCATGCAAACACATATGTTAAACCACAGCACAACTGGTAACCACAGGGATGGGGCAAAGGTTCTCCCCTCCCATGCGGAAGGTCCCCAGTTCAGTTCCCACACAGTGTGGCCCCACATTCATCTGTGTGGAATGGAACATCACAAATAATGATGTACAACTACAGAGACTGCTCTGGGGCCTCCCCACTTTTCTCTCTGTCTCTACAATAAAAACAAAACAAAAAAACAAAAAAAACAACTATCTGTGAGTCCATGCAGATGTAAATAAATAATTGATTAAATAAATAAACAGAGGGGGAAAAGACAGGCTTTCATTACAGTAAACTTTCAATTAGATGGAGAGAGGAAATTAGAAGATTACAAAATCACAATTAGGCAAACACTACATTAATAATTCTTGCAGACAAGATCCACCAATGGATACTAAAATTAGTGGGTGAAAGTTTCAGTAGAAACATGATTTTCAAGGAATCTCCCTCAAGATACTTATTAACAACAAAGGAAAGAATAAAAATGTTATGGTGGAGAAACCCAGTCTGCACCACTTTCACCAGGCAATGACAATTAGTGTCACTAGTTACAGCCATAATACCAGCATCGTGAACTCTCTGATAACAGGCACTAAGAAGAGCACAGCATCACATCTATTTTCATCTTGCCAGAAAAACACATAACTTAGTTTCAATCATGAGAAAATATCAGACAAATCCCAGGTGACAGCTATCCTACACAAAACAGCTCAGTCCTCAAAACTGTCAAAATCATGAAAGGTAAGGAAAGACTTGAGAAACTAGCAGACTGGAGGAGATAGAGATATAACCATTAATGCTAAATACTAGATGGAAAAACAGGTGAAATTCTAACAGGACTTGTAGAGTAGTGTCATACTAATGTAATAGTTTCAACAGTTGTACCCGGGTTAGGTAAGATGTTAACATTAGGAAAAACTGGGAAAGGGCGATACAAGAACTCTGTAATATGTTTACAAATTTTCTGTTAAATCTAAAATTAGCACAAAATGTATAGTTTTCAAACAAATATTGCAGGCTCTTGAGTTGTCTGGGTTCAAATTACAGGCTGTGACCTGTGCTCAGACTCTTCATCTCTATTAGCCTTGGTTTACTTTTTTTGTAAAATGGGTCAATAATACCTACAGCTAAAGGTCCAATATAAAGTTAATTGAGTTATCCATCTGAAGCACTTAGTCAAAAAGTGTGTTTTCGGGATGCCGGGATAGCTCAACAGGTTGAGCCCTTGCCTTGCAACCTAGGGTCTAGGGATCAAATCCTGGCCCCAACCTGTGCAGACCCACATGCTAAACTGAGGGAGGCCCCCAGTTTGGTATCTGCCCTGCGCGGCCCCACATCCACCTGTGTGGAATGAAACAATGTCACAACTAATGATGTACGACTATGGAGACTGCTCTGGACCCTCCCTCTTCTTTCTCTCTCACCTTCTCTCAAACAATAAATCTTAAAAACAATTTTTAAGTGTATTTGCAATCTATTATGCTACAAAAAGTGCAGCATCGTGTAGGACAGCAAAGGATAGCTGTGATCTCATTAGATTTTTACAGCAGCCCCATGAGATGGGTTTTATTTATTTATTTATTTTTTAAGATTTATTTTATTGTTTTTGACAGAGACAGAGGCAGAGAGAGAGAGAGAAGGGGGAGGGCCCAGAGCAGTTTCCATAGTTGTATGTCATCAGTTTTTCAACATGGTTTTGTTCCACACAGGTGGGTGGGGACTGTACAGGGCAGGAACCAGGCCAGGGCCCTCCTGCATGGGAGGCACGTCTCCTCAAGCCAGGGGCCCAAATGGGGGGCAAGAACCAACGTGGGGGCCTCCTGCATGGGAAGCACACTCCAGTTCAGCATATGGGTCCACACTGGCCGGGGCCAGGATTCGATCCTCAGTCCCCAGGGCTGCAAAGCAAGCGCTTAACCTGCTAAGCCATCCCAGCTTCCCCAAGAGATGGATTTTATTGTTGTTCCATTTTACAGCGACCTCTAGACAAAGTGTCAGCAAATGCTAAAGACAGTTCACTTGTGCAGTTTCCGATTCCACATTGTAACAAACCTTTAAGGAGCTATCTTCTTTAAAAGTGTCAAGGATACAATACATAGGGAGAAATTGAGGAACTGTCACAGATAAAAAAGACTAGAGACATGGAAGCTACATGCAATATGGGACCCTGGATTAAAATAAAGACAGTGGAAAAACTGGTAAAATTACATATATATATATATATTTTTTTTTCAATTAGTAATATGATACTAATGTTAATTTATTGCTTTGTCAATCAATGGTCTACAGATACATAAGAGATTAACAATTGTGCTTAGGACCTGTGTGAAGGGCATATAGGAATTCTGTATCCTGTTTGCTGCTCTTCTGTAAGTCTAAAATTATTTCAAGATAAAAAGGTAAAGTAATTAGAAAAGAAGGGAGGCCAGGAGGGAGGGAGGGAGGAAGTTAAGTAAGAAAGAAGGAAAGTGTTGAGTTTTGGTGCGGTATCAAAAAGGAATAGCCACAATTATTTGAAACTCTTTTAAAATCCTCCCTGTTTAACCACATGTCTATGTGAGACCAAATTTTCTGCAATATACGTTATCCAAAGCAGCATATTGAAGCAGACAGAAGCAGAAGCAGATGTGAGGAGAATCTGGTTGTCTCCAGACATTAAAGAGACTTAAAAAGATATAACTCAATGCCACCTCTTCTCACTAGATTTCTTTACTTTGTAAAGTATAGTTATTAATAGTTTTTTTTTAATGAAACATGTCATTTACCTTAATACAGAATGGGTTTATTATTGTCCATTCTAAATTGCAATGAATATTTTTTTAAGATTTATTTTATTATTTGAGAGAAGGTAAAAGAGAGAGAGAGAAGGGGGAAGGCCCAGAGCAGCCTCCATAGTTGTACATCATTAGCTGTGACAGTTTCATTCCACACAGGTGGGTGTGCGGCCACACAGGGTAGGAACTGAACCCAGGGCCTCCCTCATAGGAAACAATAACCTTTGCCACCGAGCCATCTGGTATCCCCAAACAATAAATATTTCTAAATGCCTTAGTTTTGGTTTCTGATATGGACAATATTATGAGTCTAACTCACATCAGCTGTAGCTCTTTGAGGTTCTCAATAATTTTTAGCTTGGGATTCCTGGATAGCTCAGTGGTTGAGCACTTGCTTTGCAATTGCAAGGTCAGGGGTTTGATTCCCAGCTCCAGCCCATGCAAACCCCATATGGTGAGCTGCGGCACAACAGGTAACTGCAAGGATGGCTCAGTGGAGAAGGTTCTCACCTCCCAGGTGGGAGGCCCCCAGTTCGGTTCCCAACTGCGCTTAGGACTGCTCTGGTCCCTCCCCTGACTCCTTGCCTTCTCTCAAGCAATAAAATACATCTTTATTAAAAAATAATAATTTTTAGCTCTGTAAAGAAAGAGGTCTTTAGGCAAACATGTGCGAAACCACTGCTATGCTCCGTTTTTGTCACTTCATAGATAGTATCTTATTTACTCCTCACAAGGAGGTCACACTAACATTATCCCATTGTCCAGGGCAGGAGGCTGAGGCCAGAGAAGTTATGTCACTTGCCCAAGATCACCTGATAGGTAAGCTGGGATTCAAACCT
This sequence comes from Craseonycteris thonglongyai, assembly GCA_004027555.1. Classification (NCBI taxonomy): domain Eukaryota; kingdom Metazoa; phylum Chordata; class Mammalia; order Chiroptera; family Craseonycteridae; genus Craseonycteris; species Craseonycteris thonglongyai. The sequence goes on along the minus strand of PVKE010001027.1, from coordinate 26,335 downwards.
AGGGAGTCTGGGTCCAGGGGGTCTTACCACTCCAGTGCACCCTCACCTCTTGATCAAGGATTAGGAGGCAGCCTTGTGGGGACATAATGAGCAAGGACAACAGCAGCCTCCTTTGGAGAGCACCAGAATCATTTCCCAGCCAGATGCACCAGTGCTTACAACCCCCATTTAACTGAAGCAGACAACTGAGGCTCAGAAAGAGCAAGTGACCAAACTAGGGTCTCACAGCAATCAATCAGTGTGGGATTCTTGAGCCCTCAACCCACTGAGAAATGCCCCCAGCGGGATCACAGACACTTACCTGGGTAGGACAGGTGGATTTGCTCTGGGGCAGCACTGGGATCCTTGGGGGCCCCCTGGACTCCCACGGAGAAAACCAGGAGCAGACAGCAACAGAACCAGCAGGGGTGAAGGGAGCACATGGTAGGAGGGTGGGGCCGGAGGGGGGAAGGGGAGCCGCTCGAGCAGGTCAGATTCTGTCAGGGACCCTCAGAGGGGCTGGAGAGTGGCAGGCGACCAGGCACGGGGAAGGAGGCAGGGCGGTGGGGAGGTCTGCAAGGGGATGGTTATCCAGATGCTGGAAAGCAAACAAAAATAATGATCAGTGCTGAGCCTCACGTGCTAAGCGCTTTGCATAGATTACAGATTAACTCACGGGAGCCTCACCACATTCCTTGGTGTGATGGCCACTGTGATCAGTAGCCCTATCAGAGGAGGAAAATGAGCCACTGAGGGATTCAGTCGCACACCTCCGGCGTGGTGGCGTTTGGAGCCCATGCGCTGGCTCCGGAGCCCTCGCTGGTAATAGCTGCAGCTCACCCTCAGCCAAGAGGTTTGAGAGTCGGGTGGGAGCTCAGGTAGAAAGTTGCCTTTGGCAAACCTCCTCACTCCCAGCATTCCATCCTGCTTTAACCCAGTTTCTCCGACTTGATTCCCTAGATCCCCAGCATTCCACCCTGCCCTCCGAGTCCTCACTTCATTCCCTCCTCCAGCCTTCTGTTTGGGTCTTAGTGACCTCAGTTTTCAGTCCATGCCCCAATTCTCCAGAATGCCATCCTACCTGGAGCAGCCCCATCCCCTCTGCCTCCTCTCCTGTAGCCCATCCTGTCTTGTGACCCTCAACCCCCCACCCCACCCACACACACACACCTCCACCTGTCTCCCCCAGCTCTGCACCTGTATACCACACCCCTGCTCCCCAGTCCTTCCCCGCCTGCTCCGGTTCGGTCTCCAGGTCCCTGAAGACCAGCCGGCGCAGAGCCGGGCGGGGCCGTCAGCCTGGAGGCCCAGAGCTGGGGTGGGGGCGCCCTCCCGGTCCCCGGCTCACCCTCCGGGGCGCCGCTTGCCCGCACACGCGTCTCCGGCCACCTGGGCAGCTGCGGTATTTATGAGTTTGCAGGTAGCGAGGCCCTGCCGCCCACAGCCGTCCCAGCCCCGGAAGGGCCTGCCTTCTCCAGGTGACGGGATCCGCAGACAGCCGGGGCCCCGGGTCCCACAGGTCCGGCCGGTCCTGGGCGCCCCACGCCCACCCGCCCACCCCCCACCCCCAGGGCGGGGCGTGAGAAGGGGGACCCAGGAAGGCTTGGTACTCCATCGCCGCCACCTCCAAGCTGGCCACCAGGTGAGCGCCCGGACAGGTAAGGCTGCACTCGCCTCCCCCCCAGGAGCCCCCCCCCCGGCAGCTGCGGAGCCCCCCGGGTACGGACACCGATCCCCACCTGTGGCCCTGCCAGATCCCGTGGTACCCAGATATGCTGGCACCAGCCCCTGTGACCCGGGGCCTCTGCAGTCCCTTCTCGTAGCGTCGGCTTCATGTTCCTCTCAGTTCCTTCCCCCTTCCGCCTTCCTGCCTCTCCAGGCTAAGCCCACTGATTCCTCCCGGGCCCCCGAGCATGCTGACAACACAAAATCAAAATCCTGACTGGCAGGGCTGCTTCTGAGATGGGCGCCCTAGGAGGGTTCCACGGCCTCGCTGGGCCTCGGATTCTTTAGCTGTAAGATGAAGATGATAATGGTAGGTAGGTTACCCTAGAGGCTGTTGTGAGGATCAAACCAGTTGACACATGACATTTCATGCTGAGAACACGGCCTGGCCCAAAGTAAGGGCTGGATAAGAATCAGCTGTTATTTTCATTATTATTAATGTATGAACTCCAGAAATTGCCCTGGGGTCTAAGAGGAAGCAAATGAAAATTCTGCAAACCTTTGCCAGCTGTTGGAAGGTTGTGAGTGGCTGGCCACAAAGTGTGCTTGGGGGTTCCCGGAGCTGCAGGAAAAGTCTGAATTACAGACATATTTTAAAAATATTTTTAAAGCAAGTATGTGATACCGTAATACATGTGCTTCATTCTTAATGCACTAAACTTCAAGGTCTAGTGGCAGGTTCCCCAATTACAGTAATTTAGAAGCTTTGATGAGTGTGTAGAAGATGTTGAGAGTCCTGCAGGGACTGTAATGGGGTTTGCAAACATCTGTGATTGCTTCTCATCACAAAGCCAGAGTTTGCTAATAGTCCTGTGGTCTGTTCCTCACACCTCCTATGCCCCAACCCCCTTCCCTCATACTTTCCTGTCTCATGACAGAAGGACATGCTAAATTTGAATTACATCATCAGCCCTTAAACTTTACCCTCTTAAAAATTATTGAGGGGGGAAGCTGGGATGGCTCAGTGGGTTAAGTGCTCACTTTGCAGCACCGGGGACTGGGATCAAATCCCGGCCCCGGCCCGTGTGGAACCATATGCTGAACTGGGAGCTCCCCTAGTTCAGTTCTCTCTCTGTCTCTATATCTCTCTCTCTCTCTGTCAAAAATAAATAAAAATATATATTTAAAAAAAAAAATTATTGAGGACCCCCCAAGAGGTTTTGTATACGTGGGTTCTATTAATATTGACCATGTAAGAAAATAAAACTGAACTATGTTTTGTACACCTGAAACTAATATAACACCGTATGTCAACTATCATTTAAAATAAATTTTAAAATAAAAAAAGAAAGAAAACGGAGTTTTTAAAAACACAAGAATACAGGTGCACAAATTCCATTACCCAGCAGAGCAATGATGTCATCACAGGTCAGGTAGCCTTTGGAGAGTGAAAAGGACAAACACACCTTAGTTTTGACTTCATCAACCCCCTGAGTGAGATCTTGGGGACTCACATGGGTTCCCTAACCACATTTTGAGGACTGTGGAGTTAAAGCATAGTAAAAGCAAAGAGGTCATTGTTTTTCCCATCCAAGTTCATGTAGTCCCTGAATTCCATCTGCCAACTCAGGTTAAGAGACCCCATTGGAGTTGTGCCTGTTGGTCCTCCATATGGTGGATGAAGGTTCATAGCTCACTTATGTCCCCTCCCTACTCTCAGAACAGCCGCAGAACTAATTTCTAGTTTCTCTTTTTAGATACCTTTGTGTTTTGAGAAATATACTTCCACTTCCCTATTTCTTAGTCCACTTCTTAGAGAGAAGACTCTTGTGATGAACAGAGCATCTACTTGGAGACCAAGGGGCCTGTGTTTAGATCTAGCTTGAACATATCTCACTATGCCTCAGTTTCCCCATCTGTTAAATATGGATAATAATAGTAACTACCTCAAAGGGTTGATGTGAGGACTAAATAAGGCCAAGAGCTATAAACCTCTTAGAATAGTACAGGGTACAGAGCAAATACCACACACGTTCCATCCAATTATTTATTGTACCTAAGATATGTAGTCTGTCTGGTTTGTAAGATAAGGCTAGAGTGAACCTATTATACTTTTCTAAATCACTTTTACATGATTTAAACCTTTTTTATTGTGAAATATGACATACAGACAGACACGTGCCTGAAACACAAATGTTCCACTTAATGAATTATGACAAAGGGAACACGCTTGTGTCACCAGCACCCAGCTTTCCATGAGCCCCTTCCTGCCTCCTGACTTTTACCTGATTTAGGGTTAAGTATGCCTCCCCATGATACAGGAGTTTCAGTGTGCCTATTTGCCACATGATGTAAACAGAATTATACACTATGAACTCTTGTACCTGGCTTTTTTCACTCAATATTATGATTGTGAAATTCATCCACAACGAATGATGTACAACTACAGAGAAGTGCAGTCCATTACTTCTCATTTGTGTACATTGTTGTAAATTTATACTGTTGGTATATATTTGAGTTGTTTCCAGTTTAGGGCTCTTGCAAATAATATTGCTCTTAATATTCTAGTATATATTTTGTTCTAGTACATTTGTAATGTAATATAAACACATATACACAATACCAGTTCTTGTAGGTATAAAGCCAGGAGAACGGCTATGTCATAGGATATATATATATATATATATATATTAAATACTACCAAAGAGTTTTCTGAAGTAGTTGTAATAATTTCTTCTTCTCCCTCTAGCCATATTGAGCCATTTCCATTGCTCCACATCTTTGCCAACACTTAGCAATGTCAGACATTTTATTTTAAGCCAGGATTGTCCAATCTTTTGGCTTTCCTGGGGAACATTAGAAGAAGAAGAATTGTCTTGGGCCATACATAAAATACACTAACATAATGATAGCTGATGAGCTAAATAAATAAAATTGCAAAAAGATCTCATAATGGGGATGCTGGAATAGTTCAACAGGTTGAGCTCTTGCCTTGCAACCACAAGGTCTGAGGATCAAATCTCAGCCCTGGCTCATGCAAACCCTCATGCTGAGCTGTGGTGCTCAACTGGTAACCACCAGGATGGTGTTAAAGGTTTTCGCCTCCCATGTGGGAGGCCCAGTTTGGTTCTGCCCTGTGTGGCCCTACATCCACCTGTGTGGAATGAAACTATGTCAAAAAACTAATGATATACAGCTATGGAGACTGCTTTGGGCCCTTCCCCCTTCTCTCTGTCTCTGTCTCTCTCTCTCACCTTCTCTCAAACAATAAAATGAACCTTAAAAAAAATCTCATATTGTAAGAAAGTTTATGAATTTGTGTTGGGCCTCATTTAAAGCTGTCCTGGGCCACATGTGGCCCATGGGCCATGGGTGAGACAAGCTTGTTTTAAGCCATTCTGGTGGATGAGTAGTGGTAGCTCATTGTAGTTTTAATTTGCATTTCCCTGATGAGTAATAAAATTGAATACCTTTTCATTTGCATGGTGGCCTTACAGGTATCCTTTTTTATGATGTGCTTGTTCAAGTGTCATGCCCAAATTTCTGTTGGGCTGTCCAGTTTTTAAGTGAATTGGTTATGAATTTTGGACACCAGCCATTTGCTAGTTGTGAGTACTATAAACATCTACTTGCCCTTTTGCTATTTTAATGGCATTTTTTAATCCACAGAAGGTCTTTAGCATAATCTAATTTCTCAGTATTTTCCTTGTGGATGGTTACTTTTACATCTTATTTAAGAAATATTTCTATAACTCCCAAACATGCTGATACATTATTTTCCAAAAGTGTGACCGTTTTGTATTAAATTTAAGTTGGCAATCTATCTGGAACTGATTTTTGTGTGTGGTGTGAGGTAGGGTTTTAAATTTTATCAATGTAATACGCATGGCTAATAAAATAAAGATAAACAAGTCTACTTTCTTTTTTTTTTTAAGATTTATTTTATTGTTTTAGACAGAGAGAGACAGAGACAAAAGAGACAGAGAGAAGGTGGAGGGCCCAGAGAAGTCTCCATAGTTGTGTGTCATCAGTTCTCAGCAAGGTTTTGTTCTGCACAGGTGGGCCAGGGCTGCACAGGGCAAGAACCAGGCTGGGGGCCTCCCGAATGGAAAGCATGCCCCCTTGAACCAGGGGCCAAACTGGGGGAAGTGAGAACCAAACTGGGGGGTGGGGGTGGGGGGCTTCTGCATGGGAAGCACTCCCCAGTTCAGCATATGGGTCTGCATGGGCCAGGGCCGGGATTTGATTCTTGGACCCTGGGGCTGCAAAGTGAGCTTTTAGCCCACTGAGCCAACCCAGCTTCCCTGAATCTACTTTTAAGGAAACTTCTTTGTAAAAGTGTTTTTCCACTATGAAAGTAATATTACTTTATTACTGAAAAATAAGAAAGAAAAAGAGCCAGAGAGGTTTAATGGTTCAGGGAACTGATGAGCCTGGATTTAAATCCTAGTTCTTCCATTTCATGGCTGGGTAACCTTGGGTGAGTCCTGCCCTTCTCATAGCCTCAGTATCCTAATCTCTAAAATGTCTCTAACAGTGCCTACCTCACAATTGCTTGGAAAGACACACTATGTAAAACCTGTAATACAGGATGGGGCACAAAGAAAGACCTCAATTAGTAGTAGCTGCAAGTATTAACAAAGGATTTCATTTAATCACTCAGTGTCCATTTACCCCTAAGCTAACTCTGGTAAGAGTAGGTGCCTGCCTTGGAGCATTTTTGGCTTAGACACAGGATTGGGGTTGAATTAGGATCATACTTATCATCCAGTGTTTTTCCTGGACTCTTCTAAACATTCTTCTACACTGGCTGCATGATATTCTATTGTGTGTCATACTTCACCCATTCTGAGAAGAGAGATGGACTTAATGGGTAAAAGCCAGGACTTTGGAACCAGGTGGCCCGAGTTCAAACCCAATTCCAACCTTTACTAGCTGTAAGTCCTTTGCCTCTCTGTGTCTTAAATTTCCTCATCTGTAAAATGGGAATAATATATCATACTGTATACTTGATATGTTTTTTTAAAGATTTATTTTATTGTTTTTGACAGAGAGAGACAGAGAGAAGGGGTAGGGCCCAGAGCAGTCTCCATAGTTGTATGTCACCAGTTTTTCAACATGGTTTCATTTACACAGGTAGGTGAGGGCCACACAGGGCAGGCACTGGGCTGGGGCCCTCCCACATGGGAGGCTCACCCAGGTGAGAACCAAACTGGGGGCCACAACCCAGTTCAGTATATGGGTCTCCAAGGCCGGGGCCAGGATTTAATCCTTAGATCTGGGGGCTGCAAAGCGTGTGCTTAACCCACTGAGCCATCCCAGCATCACCTTGATGTTTTAGAGAGTCTCTTTGAGAGTTAGATGAGTGGATAGATGTAATAAACTAAAAACAGTGCTAAAAACAAAAACAAAAAACAATGCTTGGTATAAATATTTCAGGATTTTGAAATTCATCCTAGAAAAATTAAATGGACTGATGGATGGATAGAGGAATCAATAGCTGTGTGGATAAAGTAAAAATAGTAAAATGTTAATGGCAGAATCCAGGTGGTGATCTATATGTGTGCTTCTTGTAAAATTCTTTCAATTTTCCTATGTGTTTGAAAATTTTCATAATGAAATGCTGGGAGATACTTGAGGAGATCCGTGTAGCTGATCATGGTGAAAACAGAGCAGCTACTAATTCCTGAGCACTTGCTGTGTGCTGGGTGCCCTGCGGGTGACATGGTTCATCAAATGGCCCTGATGCTCTGTAATGCAGACTTTACAGTCCATTTTACAGATGAGGAAACTGAGGCCCAGCAAGGCTTAGCATCTCACTGTGTGGCCTGCAGGTCTCTGATTCGGTGGGTTGGGAGACAGAGAAGGAATATGGGAGCCAGAGGATGAGAGTGGGAGAGGGATAGCTCCCTTCCAGGAGGGTGGCATACACCTCAGGAAAAGTGACCTGGGCCAACAGGTCTTGGGGTCTTTCCTGAAGACTGATCCTCATTATCAAAGCTGCCTTGTAGGGAGCACTCCTCCTCTGCCTGGCCCCATTTTGAGTGTTTGGCAGAATGAGCTCATTGGTGTTGCACCCCAGTTATTAACCCCATTTTATAGATGAGGAAACTGATGGCAAGAGAGATTGAACAATTTACCTAAAATCACAAAGCTGCTGTGTCCGATTTGAAAGTCTGGGATGTGAACAATTTTAGGAGAGACTTTTCTCCGGTTAGGATATTACCTGTGGAGAAATACTGTCAGCTCCACCTTCACATCTATCCAGAATCTGCCCTCTTTCCTCACTTCCCTGCCTCCACTCATCGTCTCCCTCCTGGCCTATCTCAGCAGCCCCTTCCCTAGTCTCTGTTCCCACCCTGCCCCTGCAATATGTTACCTACATGCAACCAGTGGGCTTGTTCACACCTGAGTCAGGTGACGTCTCTCCCCTGCCCAGAGTCCTCTGTGGCTCCATCTCACTCGGGGTAAAAGCCAGAGTCCTACCCGTGGCCCACCCCACACGACCTGCCCGTGTCACCTCCCTGCCCTCATCTCCCACTACTCACCCTCTTGCTCACTCTGGGGCAGGTACAGAGGCTTCCGCACTGTTCCTTGAACACGACAGACACTGTCTACCACAGTGCCTTTGCACTGGCTGTTCCCTCTACCCAAAACATTCTTCTCCTGATGCCCACATAGCTTCCTCCATCCCTCCTTCAGGCTTTACCCAAATGTCACTTTCTCAGTGAGGCTGTCCTCACTTTCTAATATAAAATCCACTTCTACATCACTCCTAATCCCCCAAGCCAGAGGTCTGCAAACTTTTTCTGTGAAGGGCAAGAGATTAAATAGGTCTTTTTTTTTTTTTTAATTTATTTTTATTATTTTTGACAGAGAGAGAGAGAGAGAGAGATACAGAGACAGAGAGAAGGGGGAGGGCCCAGAACAGTCTCCATAGTTGCACATCATTGGTTTTTCCACATAGTTTTATTCCACAGGTGGGTGTGAGACTGCACATGGCAGTAACTGGGCTGGGATCTTGCCCGGGTGAGGACTGAACTGGAGGCACTCCCCAGTTCAGCATATGGGTCCACACGGGCCGGGGCTGGGATTCGATCCTCAGTCTCCGAGGCTGCAAAGTGAGCGCTTAACCCACTGAGCCATCCCGGCTTCCCCTAAATAGGTCTTTATGGGCTACATAGTCTCTGTCATAGCTACTTAACTCTGTGGTCATAACACAAAAGCAGCCATAGACAGTATGCAACCCGATGACTCAAACTTTATTTAATGACACTGAACTGTGAATTTCATGTAAATGTTACATGTCATGAAATCTTTTTCTCCTAATTTCCCAACCATTAAAAAATGTAAAATCCAGGGAAGCTGGGATGGCTCAGCAGGTTAAATGCTCACTTTGCAGCCCCGGAGACCAAGGATTGAATCTCAGCCCTGGCCCATGCAGACCCATATGCTGAACTGGGGTGTGCTTCCCATACAGGAGGCCCCCAGTTCAGTTCTTGCCCCCCCGTTTCGGCCCCTGGCTCGAGGGGGCATGCCTCCCATGCAGGAGGCCCCCAACCCAGTTCCCACCCTGCGCGGCCTCTGCCCACCTGTGTAGAACAAAACCATGTCAAAAACTGATGAAGTTCAACTATGGAGACTGCTCTGGGCCCTCCCCCTTCTCTCTATCTCTCTCTGCCTCTGTCTTTCTCTGCCTCTGTCAAAAACAATTAAAAAATTATTAAAAAAAGAATGTAAAATCCATTCTTAGCTTGGGAACTGTATAAAAACAATGATGGGAAGCTGGGATGGCTCAGCGGTTTAAGTGCTTGCTTTTCAGTCCTGGGCACTGAGGATCAAATCCCGGCCCTGGCCTGTGCAGAACCATATGCTGAGTTGGGGTGAGCTTCCCACGCTGGAGGCCCCCAACCCAGCTCCCAACCTGTGCAGTCCCCACCCACCTGTGTGGAATGAAACCATGTTGAAAACTGGTGACGTACAACTATGGAGACTGCTCTGGGCCCTCCCCTCCTCTCTGTCTCTCTCTCTGTCTCTGTCTCTCTCTGTCAAAAACAGTAAAATAAATCTTAAAAAACAAAACAAAACAAAACAAATGACTGCACTTGACCTGGGGCTGCACTTTGCCGACTCCTGCCCTAAGCATAACCCGCCCAGTCTTTTCACATGGCTCTCATCACCTCCTGACAGACTCTAATACTTACTTATGTCTTATGTTTTGTTTTTTAATTGTTAAATTTATTGGGGTGACATTGATTGATATCAATTACATTGTTTCCTACACAGCCAAGGACACCATCAACAAAGTAAAAAGGAAACCAACAGAATGGGAGAAAGTATTTGCAAACAATGCCTCTGATCAGTGGCTAATATCTAAAATATATAAAGAACTCATAGGGGAAGCCGGGATGGCACAATGGGTTAAGCTCTTGCTGTGCAGCCCTGGGGACTGAGGATCGAATCCCGGCCCTGGCCTGTGAGGACCCATATGCTGAACTGGGATGTGCTTCCCATGCGGGAGGCCCCTAGTTTGCTTCTTGCCCCCCATTTGGGCCCCTGGCTTGAGGGGGTGTGCCTCCCATGCGGGAGGCCGCCAGCCCAGTTCCTGCCCTGCATGGCCCCTGCCCACCTGTGTGGAACAAAACTATGTCGAAAACTGATGATGTACAACCATGGAGACTGCTCTGGGCCCTCCCCTCCTCTCTGTTTCTCTCTGTCAAAAACAATAAAATAATCTTTAAAAAAAAAAAAAGAACTCATACAACTCAACAACAAAAAAACAAATGATCCAATTAAAAAATGGGCAGAAGACCTCAACAGACACTTCTCTCCTGACGACATACAAACAGCCAACAGATACATGAAAAAATGTTCAACTTATGTCTTCTGTTTATCACCTAACTTCCCCACTAGACTGTCAGCTTCAGGAAGGCCGGGAGCTTGTCTGTCTGGCACATGTGGTGCACAGTGAAGACTTATTAAGTGATTGAATACACAGATGAATACTAATGCCTGTTGAAAGCATGAACCCACTCTTTACTTCCATACCATCTTCCAAACTCGGGGTTACATGGCCAGTGCCTATAGCTGAGGGCCCCGTAGCTTCAGAAGGAACCTGGCTAAGTGCTGAGTCCAAGAATTTGAGATCAGGAGGAAGAGATAAGCAGAGAACTATTTCTTCTCATCCCAACCTTTGGGTGTCATTTCACCCTAACTATGACATCACATGTAAGGGAACCTATGAGCCACTGGAGGTAAGGGGCATGCCCAGGGCACAGCTCACCTCCTGGGAGATTCCACCCTGCCTGGAATTATGGCAGGAAGAACAGGTGACTCACCATCTGGGTTATAGAAGCTTCCTGGGACAGACCCAGGGCAGCCCCCTGAACACTCGGTCTCCCGCCCACCTTAGGCTGTACGCTCACAATCATGGCTACAGCCTGCTGGCCACTCACTATGTGTCAGGTAACATGAACGTGATTGTGTGGCGTCCATGTACCACCCCCCATACCCTCACTTTTTACAAGAGGAGACGGAGGCCCAGAGATCACTTCCCTGAGATCGCTTTAGTCAAAAGAGGAGCTGGGATTCATCCCCAGGGCCCTCTGTCTCCAGAGTCTTAACCACGAGGCTCCGCTATCTCTAATGCATCCCTCTGCCCAGAAGCATCGGCCATCATGTCCTAGATTTCAGGCTTTGAGTCCAATGACATCTCCCAACACTGTCCAAACATGGGGTGGGAGTGATGGCTCCATAAGATCCAGAATTGAGGCCTGGGACAGAGTAGACCCTCAACAGCTCTCAGTATTTACCCAACTATTTATTGTACTGTTGTGTGGCTACAATTTCTGTTGGAGTCATGTTGAAGAGTGAGGGAGGATTTTAAGTCAATATGTAAGAGTTAAAACAGATATTAAAATTACCTTTAAGAAACCTCTTCATATGTCTTTAAAAAAACCCAAACAAACATTTCTAAAGTGTTCAGTGGGTGCTGGGTGCCATTCTAAGAGCTTTACATACCATCATAACAAGACTGTGAGGTAGGGATTTTCTTATACCCATTTCACAGATGAGGAAAGCCAAGCATAACGCTCATGTCTCTGGGTAAGGCACCATGCAGAGGTCTTGTTTTTCCTCAAACATTGGAGTCGATGGTTGGGTTAGAGCTTGAGTCGAGGTTAAAATCTGAGAACAAGGAATGGATGCCACCAAATGCGGTGGGCTTACATTTAAGATGCATGATATTGTGTACGAGGTCTGACAAGTTTGCAAACTCATCCTAGAAAAAGTGCTACCTACCTCATTGCTGAATGTCACTATGGCCACCTTTGAAGTTCTCCCCTTGGGGAGCTATGCTCTGAAGCCAGTGTGTTGTCACCCTTCAAGGCAGTTTTGTCATGTTATTCCTCTTTTTTTTTTTAAGATTTATTTTATTGTTTGAGAGAAGGGGAGAGAGAGAGAGAAAGAAGGAAGGAGAGCGCAGAGCAGTCTCCATAGTTGTACGTCATTAGTTGTGACACGGTTTCATTCCACACAGGTGGACGTGGGGCTGTGCAGGGTGGGAGCTGAACCGGGGGCCTCCCACATGGGAAGCAAGAGCCTTCGCTGCTGAGCCTTCTCAGGGTTACCAGTTGCACCAAAGTTCACCCTATGGGGTTTGGGCCGGGGTCTGGAATTGAACCGAGACCTCACAATTGTGAAGCAAGTGCTCAAGTGCTGAGCTATCCCAGCATCCCTCAAAGCAGTTTTGGAACTCTTTTTCTGGATTGGCCATCAGAGCTATCATTGCATTACCTTTGATGTCCTGAATGTCATCAAAATGTCTTCCTTTCAATAGTTGCTTTATCTTCAGGTAAAGAAAAAAGTCATTAGGGGCCAGATCAGTTGAGTAGGGAGGGTGTTCCAATGCAGTTATTTGTTTATTGGCTAAAAACTTCATTGTTGTGATACAAGAGCCATGACTTGTTGGTGAAAAGTTCAGGTCTTCTTCATATAATGTTTTCACGCAGCCTTTTCAGCACTTCCACATAGTCAACTTGGTTAACTGTTTGTCCAGTTGGTACAAATTTAAAATGAACAATCTCTGATGTCAAAAAGGGTTAGCAACATCATTTTGACTCTTGATTTGGACTCAAGAACTCTTTTGGTCATGGAGAATTGGCTGACTTCCATTGTGTACTTTGATGCTTGGTTTCAGGGTCGTATTAGTACAACCACGTTTCATCACCAGTGATAACATGGCCCGAAGCCTTGTCTTGCCTCACCAAAAGGTCTTGGCAAACTTCAAGTCCTTTGCTCATTGATGAGCTCCTTCAGGACCATTGTTGCACACCCCTTTCTCATGCCAAGATTTTCAGTTAAGTTTTTCCTAACTGTTCCTCTGTTGATGTTTACTTGGTCTGCTATGCTTCTTACAGTCAGCCAATGATTTTGACGCGCGATGCGATGACTTTTTGCAATGTTTTCATCAGTTCTGCTTGTTCCTGGACACCCTGACCTCTCTTCATCAGTGACACTTTCTCTCCCCTCAGAAAAAACATTGAATCCATTTGTACACTCATTTTCTTCATGGCGTTATCCCCATAAACTTGGACTAGCATGTCCCTGATTTCACTTCCATTCTTGCCAAATTTAATAAGAAATTTAATGTTTGTTTGTTGCTCTCATTCAAGCTCCACCATTTTCATGACAGCACAGAAAAACACGCAACAACAATGATGAACGCCACTCAGCAAACCACAGCCACACATTGACATGAACACAGCTGTGAGACACTGGCATACCAAGGTTGTGACACCTCACTGAGTTATTTGTACAGTGCTGCGAACATAAGCGCATAGTGGCAAGTTCACAAACTTAATTGTCATCCCTGGTAAAGACATACTATTATGTTACATCTAGGATCACAGTTACCATGAGAAACCCGTTCAGACTATGAAAAGGAACAACAAAATGATGAAACACACGTCTACCAAGTAGCATAGCCCTTAGGGAGTTGTGTTGGTTTTGGAGGGGAGGTTTTTTCCTGAGAACACAGAACTGAACGCCTGTGATGTGTGTTCACTCTGGCTGGGAGGTCATTGGTGGTAATACATAAACTAGGCATTGTGTAAGACATTACCCAAATATTGCATTAGGTTTTATACATAGAACAGAGGCTAAAACACATACGTACAGCTTAAAAATAACAATTTAAAAACCTGTACACCTATGACCTAGGTAAGCAACCAGATTGTTATCAATGCTTTAGCACGGCCTGTGTGTCCCTGTAACCGTTACATGAAATGGTTGAGTTTTCTTTTTAATCTTTTTATTTTACAATAATTTTAGATTTACAGAAAAGCTGCAAAGATAGTACAGAAAGTTCTGATGGAGCCCTTGCACAGTTTCCCCTAATGTTAGTATCTTACAAAACCATGGTACACTTGTCGAAAGTAAGCAATTTATGTTGGTACAATAATATTAATTAGGCTAAAGACTTTATTTGGATTTTACCTGTTGTCAAGAATAAGTAAAGTTTTCCTATTTCAGTTGAGTTTTCAATAACCAATTAGAGTACAAGGACCATATATCTGTATAAGAAAAGGGACACTCTTAAGTGGAGGCCCCTGTGAGGTGAGCTGGGTCATATCCGTCTGGGTTATTATCTGCTATCAGCTTCCCTGAGAGTCTATGCAAACCCCTCCTGGAGAATTCAGTGGGCCAGGGCATGAGTGGATCCTAGAAAGCGCATGGCTAACCATCAAAGAGGGTGGCTGCCAGGGCTGAAACGTGGGCCACGTCTTGCATGGCCAGCAGGAATGTGTTCAGCTCTGTGTCTTCTTCTGAGACCTCCCCCAGCTTCTCACAAGTGGTAGCCAAGCCATACACTTATTTGGGGGAGAAGTGAGTATACTCAGTGGATCCAGCAGCCGGTCATGGAGGGAGAATATGATCTCCATCATGGTCAAGACAAGTCAAGTACAGAGAGGCCAGGATAGCTCAGCGGTTGAGCACTTGCCTCGCAATCATGAGGCCCAGGGTTCAATTTCTGGCGCTGGCCCGTGCACACCCATATGCTGAACCGCAGCACAACTGGTAACTGCCAGGATGGCTCAGTAGCAAAGGCGCTCACCTCCCATGCGGAAGGACCCCAGTTTGGCTCCTGCCCCACATGTCCCCACATCCACCTGTGTGGAATGAAACCATTTCATAACTGATGATGTAAAACTTTAAGACTGCTCTGGGCCCTCCCCCTTCTCTCTCTTTCTCATTCTCTCTCTCTCTTTCTCTCTCACACACACCTCTTTCCTGAAAGCAACAAAAATAAATCTTTAAAAAAATAAAAGAAGGGAAGCCGGGATGGCTCAGCGGGTTGAGTGCTTGCCTTGCAGCGCCGGAATCTGAGGATCGAGTCCCAGCCCTGGCCTATGAGGACCCCTATGCTGAACTTGGGCGCGCTTCCCATGTGGGAGGTCCCCAGTTGGGTTCCCACCTTGCGCAGCCCCACATCTACCTGTGGAATGAAACTGTGCCAGAAACTGATGATGTACAGCCGTGGAGACCGCTCTGGGGCCTCCCCCTTCTCTCTTTATCTCTCTCTGTCTCTCTCTTTCTGTTAAACAATAAAATAAATCTTTAAAAAAAAAAAAAAGATAAGTTCAGACAAGACAAGAATGTAGTTTACCTTTACCCAGCCATTATCTCCTCAGGTTCAAAATCAAAACCAAAACAAACTAGTACAATGGCAGTTGGCATGCTAGTGACGACAGCCCTCAACATGAGTGTTCCTTGATTCACATGACCTTATTTGGACTATTTGACCTTTACCCTGATAGCTAGCTGACACACCAGGATGCCATCACCCTGGGGATTCCCCTCACTTCTTTCCTGTGTCAGGTCCCTTGTGTTTGGATCCCTTTTTTTTTCTTTCTTTCTTGGTGATGCTCTTGTTTTGGTGGAGCACATCCTGTAGCTTCTGAAGGAAGGTTTCTCAGGTCAGTGGTTGAGAGCTTGCACCTCAGAAAATACCTTCAACTTCTCCTCTTTCTTGGCTGAAAGTTTGGCTGGCTATGGAATTCAGGGACAGAAAGTAGTTTCAGTTAGAATTGCAAAGGCATGCTCCCTTGTCTTTTTGTTGGTGGGATTGTTCTCAAGAAGTCTAAAGCCATTGTTTCTTTTGTTGTTTTAAGGTTTCTGTTTTATTGTTTGATAGTAGATGAGAGAGAAAGAGGGAGAAGGGGGAGGGCCCAGAGCAGTCTCCATAGTTGTACATCATTAGTTGTGATATGGTTTCATTCCACACAGGTGGATGTGAGGCCTTGTGGGGTGGGAACCGAACCAGGGGTCTCCCGCATGGGAGGCGAGAACCTTTTCTATGGAGCCATCCCAGAGGTTACCAGTTGAACACAGTTCAGCATATGGGGTTTGCATGGGCTGGGCCAGGAATTGAACCCCAGACCTAATGATTGCAAGGTGAGGGCTCATCTGCTGAGCTATCCCTGCATCCCATAAAAAAATATTCTATTTGTTGTTGCTGTTGTTGATAATGATGATGAGGATGGTGATAATGATGATCTGTCACCTCACTTTCCCAAAGCTTATTAAATCTTTTTGTCCCCAGAGTTCTGAAGTTTCACAGTGACATATCCTGAGAAGGGTCTATTTATATCAATTCTGGTGGGCACGAGGAAGGGACAGGTAGAAGCAGGGAGATCAGTGAGGAGCCTGCTGAGATGGTCCAGGCAGGAGATAAGGGTAGACAGAGCCAGGTATGGGGTGGGGGTATGGGGGTGGTGAGATGTGATTACATTTTTCACTGGATTTTGAATGCTGAGTTGACAGATTTGATGTCAGACTAGATGACAGATGAGAGAGAAACAGAAAAATCAAGGACAACCCAAAGACTTTTGGTTTAAGCAACTGGAAGAATGAATTGCCTTATACTGAGATGGGGCAGAAAGAAAATATTTGGGCAAGACAATCCAGAATTGGGTTTTCAGTGTGTTAATCTGGAGATGCCCTTTAGTCATTCAAATGCAGGTGTCAAATAGGCACTTGAGTAATGAGTTTGGAGTTCAGGGGAGAGATGAGGATGGGGAGAGAAATTTAAGAGTCAACAGCTTATCAATGAGACTGCCTGTGAACAGCAATGGGAAGAGGTGAGGACCAGGAACTGCATCTTGAGAGACTGAGAAGGAATAGCCAACAAACATGCTATCTTGGAAGTCAAAGGGAAAAGGAAGGATGGAGCGCTTAACTGTGCTGGTGGACCAAGGTTATTGAAAGAATTAAACTTTGGGCTTAGCAATATGGAGGTCATTGGTGACCATGAATTTGTCTTTCACAACTACCGGTATACATTATGCTGTGTTGGGAGTACCATGACTTATTTAACCAATCCCCTACTGAGAAATATTTAGATTGTTCCCTATCTTTTGCTATTCCAAAGAGTGTTGTGAGGGGGATGGTGAGATAGCTCAGCAGATTAAGTGATTGCCTTGCCACCTTGAGGTCTGTGTATCGAATCCTGGCCCAGCCTGTGCAAACCCATATGCTGAACTGTGGCACAGCTGGTAGTCATTGGGATGGCAGTAAAGATTTTCACCTCCCATGCAGGAGGCCCCCAGTTCTGTTCCCACCCCACATCTACCTGTGTGGAACGAAATTACATCACAACTAATAATGTACAACTATGGAGACTGCTCTGGGCCCTTCCCCCTTCTCTCTCTCTCTCTCTCTCTCTCTCTCTCTCTCTCTCTCACACACACACACACACACACACACACACACACACACACACCTTCTCTCAAATAATAAAACAATAAATCTTTAAAAAAAAAGAGTTGCAAGAAAGAACCTCATACACAAGTCTTTTTGTACTCTATACATGTGCTGTTCTCCTACACATGAATTTCTGGGTTTGAGAGTAGGTGTATTTCTAATGCTGACAAATGTCATAAACTGTCCACCATAGAGACTGTATCAATTGACACTCCCACCAACAATGTGTGCCCTTCCTCCTGGAGCTCTTCACAATACAAATTGTCACCAATTTTCTTGTGCTTACCAATTTGCTTTATTAAAAATGCTATCTTAGTGTTGTTTTAATTTGCCTTTGTCTTACTTCAAGTCATATCTTACGTCTTCTCATGTGTATAAGAGCCACATTTATTTCCTTTCCTAGAAAATATCTGTTCATATTCTCTGTGCATTTTTTTTCCTATGGGATTATTCCTTTTCTTCTCAATTCATGAGAAAAACATATACTCGTACATATTAGGGAAAAGTAGCCCTTAGTGTATGATATGATTTGTGAGTATTTTCCCCATTTTTGTTAGTGTTAATTCTGGATCAAATGTAGACATTCTCTATGAAATCCTTATTATAACAGATAAAGATTTAGATTTCTTAGCCCATCAGGCTTTCTCTCTATCTTCCCTGTGGTTTCTGTTATGAGGAACTAAAGCTACCACACTTAATCCTCTCGCAAACACAAGCATCTGACCTGCAGGATTCTTGGGTAAAACCAGGAGGATGTAATCACATTGGATAAGGGTGCTGCAAACGAATCAGAAATTATTGAGAAAACTACGTGACAGGCACCTGAGTGGGTGTTATGCCAAAGGACAGGTGATCGTTTTGAAAGTTCAGTTACTTCTATTTTAGAGTGCATTTGTCAAACTTTTTGGACTCTAATTCAGAATAAGCAATGTATCGACATCACAACCCAGCACACACAGAGAACTGTGTGTCTATTATTTAGTTGGAAGTTCCATGCACCTTGAGCAGGATTCTCGTAACATTCCCACCATGGGCTGAGTTGGCTGAGTTCATCTGTTTTGTCGTTTTCACTTTTGTTTTTAAGTATCTGTTCAAATCCACTTCATCAATTTCAAGGCCTTAGCAGGTCCAACGCTGCCTTTCTATAACAAATATGTATTTTTTAAATTTTTCTATACAGATATTTTTAAATTTATATTGTATTCAACTTGAGTGAAGTATAATTTACACAATTACAATGAAATGCACCCACCTTAAACGTGCAGTTCAATGAGTTTTGACAATTTTATATCACTCCAGTCAAGGTAGAGAACATTTCCATCACTCCAGAAAGTTCCTTTGTGCCCCTTTGCAATCATTTCAACACCCACCCTTACAGCCCCAGGGGAAACTGCTGTTCTGATTTTTAATCACCATAGATCAGTGTTATAAATATTTTTATATGCTCCTTTAACTACCCTGTAATGAAATTTATGGATAATATAACCTACCCACATACCAAAAAGATTTTTTAAATCAAGATAATGTTCTTATTGTAATATAAAGAAAATGTAAAGAGGAACGTAATTTGTGATACAATAATGAAAGGCTCACGCCTCATTAAGCTGCAAGACATAACAATGGAGCCTAGGGGTCTGTACGGGGGCTTCCAGAATGCAGTCTGGAAGGCACAAGTGAAAACTGGCCCAGGCACACTGTATTTGCCATTCAGAGAACAAAATGGTGAACAAGGAACAAGCCTTCCTTGTTTTACCCAGCAGTTGCTTTCCTGGAATAGTCAAAATGTTGTTTATGAGCAAAATGGAGCTCAGTGCTGAGTGTGGGTACTAGAAACAGGTTTTTTACCTCCATGATAGTGTGGGACTGCCTGTCTGGGGCACTCTGGGACACCTCATAGGACATTTTGCACCCTGGTCCCCTGCCCAGGAACTGCTGGTGGCGCCCCCAACCCCTGTAACAAAAACCTTTCTGCACCACCCTGGGTTCAGCCCCTGGCTGGAGGGGGTGTTCCTCCCATGCGGGAGGTCCCCAGCCCGGTTCCTGCCCTGTAGGCCTGTGTGGGAAATGAAACCATGTTGAAAACTGGTGATGTGCAACTATGGAGACTGCTCTGGGCCCTCCCCCTTCTCTCTGTCTCTCTGTCTCTCTCAAAAACAATAAAATAAATCTTAAAAAAAAAAAAAAAGTCTTCTATTTGTGGGGAGGAGGTCCTGGGTCCAAACGTTGGGCCTTCTGGGTTTTTCGGCAGGTAGGTGGAGCAGAAAGGAAGAGGGTGTGTGTGAGCAACCAGCTAACTGGGCTGAAAGCCCTGATTTCCTCTTCTCACTTCCCACCTGGCCCCACCCTCCTCCCATGGACCCTTCTCACTGCCCCAGGGTCAACAGCTTCCCAAACCAGTTCCAACCCCAGGACATTTGTTGACATTTCTATCCCTTTTTGGGGTCTTCCTCCCAGTTCCTGACTTTTCCTATTGGGGATTTGCCCCTTCGGTTCCTTCAGTGGAATCTCCAGATGCCCTAGGGATGAAAGATTCAGGCTTTGAGCCAAATCCACCTGGACTGTGACCCAGACAGTGGGTCCCAGTGGTGTGGCCAACTGGAAAGGGGACATGTGAAACAGTCACAACAAGGACTTCAGAGCTCCACTATTTATTTATTAGCTGGGTGGTTTTGGGCACCATTTAAAACCCCTCTGGACCTCCATTTCCTCAAAGAAAAGAATGAGGATGATGATTATTACTTTGCAGGAAAGAGTGAACTCAGCAGGCTTGAACCCTGCACATTCCCAAGAAAGGCCTATTGTCATGACTGGCCCTTGGCCAATACCTGAGAATCAAGCTCTTTGAATTTTTTTTTAAGATTTATTTTATTGTTAAGAGGAAGGCCCAGGGCAGTCTCCATAGTTGTACATCATTAGTTGTGACATAATTTCATTCCACACAGGTGGATGTGGGGTCACGCAGGGTGGGAACTGAAATGGGGGCCTCCCGCCTGAGACACGAGAATCTTCACCACTGAGCCATCCCGGCAGTTCCCAGTTGCACTGCAGTTCAGCATATGGGTTTGCATAAGCCAGGGTTGGGAATTGAACACCAGACCTCTCGATTGCAAGGCAATCGCTCAACCCAGCATTCCCACCTTGAATGTTCTGATAAGATGTTTGTCTGCTTGGGATGTTAAACCACACCACCAGTGTGTGTAGAGAGTTTGTGCAAACAAGATTATTTGTGGTCCAACCTCGCTTTCCTCCTGTATGTTTGGAGCTTCAGTTACTATGGCCAATCACTTGAGCACTGTGTGCCTATTTGATTGACACCCAGCAAAAAACACGGACTCCTAGGCTTCCGGGCAGACAACACTTTGCATATGTTGGCACACATCATTGCGGGAGGACTTAAGTGCCTCCTGTGTGACGATGCCACTGGCAGAGGACTCTTGAAAGCTCATGCCTGGTTTCCTCTGGATTTCTCACCTTGCACCTTTTCCTTTTGCTAATTTTGCTTCAGATCCTTTCAATATAATGAACTGTGACTATGAAGATTACAGCTTCTGAGTCCTGTGAGCACTTTTAATGAATAACCAAACCTGAGGGTGGTCTTGGAGAGCCCCCACACAATACCTAAGTTGCTTTGGGATATAGCACAAGGAAATCCAACTCCAAGACACTCCGATGGGGATGCCAGGATGGCTCAACATGTTGAGCGCTTGCCTTGCAACCACGAGGTCCAGGAATTGAATCCCAGCCCCGGCCCCTGCAAATCCACATGCTGAACTGGGGCACACATCCCATGTGGAAGGACCCACATCCACCTGTGTGGAATGAAACTATGTCAAAACTAATGATGTACAACTATGGAGACTGCTCTGGGCCCTCCCCCTTCTCTCTGTCTCTCTGTCTCTTTCAAGCAATAAAATAAATCTTAAAAAAGAGAGAGAGAGACTGACAATAAGGACATTTATTCTCCCTCATAACCAGGAGGGTGGAGGCAGGGCCACACTTGGGCTCAGCAATGACAACAAGGGACATCTCTGTCCAATTTTTTTTTAAGATTTATTTTATTGGTTTTTTTGTTTGTTTTCTGTTGTTGTTTTGAGAGAAGGTGAGAGAGAGAGATTCTCTGTTCATTTTTCTCCTTCCTTGTTCTCAGCATATTGGCATCCATCTCAGAACCAGTCCCCTCATTGCCCTAAGTGGCGTCCAGTGCTTCCTGCATCATTGTATCTTCACTCAACCTCTACCGCAAAAAGGAAAATCACAAGACAAAACATTTTTTACACACACACAATCTATAACACACACACTGAAAAGTACATAGATATACAGCAGAAATGAATTATTATAGTGAGAACACCCATTAACACCAATCAGGTCAAGAAACGGAACATCCCTTCATCCCAAAGTTCCCCTCATGATGTCCCCACCCAATCTCAGACCTGCCCCAACTCAAGGAGGTGTGTGGACCTCATAGCTTTCAGCAAGCATGATAAACTGCCCAAGTCCCTCCATCATTCTTCTCACAGACATGGACATATCAACTTCAAAGGAAACCAGTTCCCCAAGGCTATTGCTGGCTGATATCAGAACAAAACTGGGGCTCTCTAAACCAGGGAGAAGGGGCTTGGCTGTGGGGTGGGCGACATGTCCACTAGCTCAGCGGGGAGGTCTACCATCTGTTAAAACTTAGAGCATCAAGTGGATCCCCATCTCTTCTGAAGTCCCAGGGGTTCCAGCCCTGCCTTTGGTCAGTTGAATCTCTTGTCACAATGGGTGTTTTGTTTGCCAAAACCCATTTTTACTAAAAAGCTTCAAACATAGAGATAAGTAGAGAGAATAGTGTAATAAACACCACCTATGACCTCCATCCAGATTTAATAAGTGTTAATAATTTGCCAGATTTGCTTTGTCTCTATTTTCTTCTGAACCGTTGGAGAACAAGTTGTAGACATGATAATTTCTCACCCTAAATAATTAAGCACACATCCAAGAATCAGGTCATTCCCCTACTCAGCCCCACAGCCATTATCCCACCTAAGTCCGTAATATCTTCTACCTGGCCCATCTCAAATTTCCCTCATGGTCTCAAGATTGTCTTATAGTGGGTTTTATATCCATTCTCTCCTTCCCTCTCTGTTTCCCTCCCTTCCTCCCTCTCTCCCTTCCTTCCCCTTCCTTTCTAATTTTTTCAAATCTCAGTTCAATCAAGATTCATGCATGGCATTTGGTTGTTATATGCTTTTAGTCCCTTTGAGTTTAGAACAGTTTCCCACATATACATACTTTTATGTTTAAAAATGGTGACTTTGAAGAAGTCCAGGATGGTTACTCCTTACAGTGTCCCACATTCTGGATTTGTCTGCTTATTTCCTTATGAGATCACCTAAGTTGTCTCTCTACCCCTAGCTTATTGGTTTTAAGCACTCAAGCATTTTAAATTTAGTGCTCATAGCATAGGAAGTAGATTTCATTATTAGTCATTTGCATTTTATAGATGAGGAAACTGAGGTCAGAGAGATTAGGTAGCTTGTCCATATCACATAACTAGTAAGTGGTGAAGCCTGCACTTGAACTTGGGTCTCTTGCATTCCACAGCTTAACTTGATAATTTGTAGCCACTATCCCTGTCCATCACTCTCCCATGTGCATTAAAAAGCATGACTGTGGGGGAAGCTGGGATGGCTCAGTGGGTTAAGTGCTCGCTTTGCAGCCCCCGAGCCCGAGGATTGAATCCTGGCCCATGCGAACCCATATGTTGAGCTGGGGTGTGCCCCTAGTTCAGTTCTTGCCAGGGCCTATGAGGGAGGCTCCCGGCCCAGTTCCTGCCCTGCGCAGCCCCACACCCACCTGTGGAGTGAAACCATATGGAAAAACTAATGCTGTCAACTATAGAGACTGCTCTGGGCCCTCCCCCTTCTCTCTGTCTCTCTCTGTCTCTCTGTTAAAAAATAATAAAAATCTTAAAAAAAAACAAAAAAACAAAACATGACTGTGGGCATTACCTGCAGGTGCTACTTGAGCAGAGTTTTCTTAAAAGTTTCAGCATACTTTGAATTATGTAAATGTGATCTCTTTGACACTCCTAACATAGAGATCTGTCTGCGTGGTAACCACCATTAACCCTCACTTTGGCCAGCTAGATGCTAGACACCCATGTATATGCAGAGAAGACCCAAGAAAGAAGAAGGGTAAATTCCATGCCCAAGCCACGCACAGGGGGTCTATCACCTGGGGGAAACGCAGTGTAGGGTTTCTCCAAGCCCACGTTTCCCAAACTTCAGTGCTTCATGCACTATTTGAGATTTTTTAGCCATATTTAAAGACTACTTCAACTATCATTTACTTACTACTTTTCTTTAAATCAATTTTAATATATATTTTTATTTATTTATTTTTATTTTTGACAGAGAGAGAGAGATACAGAGACAGAGAGAGAACTGAACTGGGGGAGCTCCCAGTTCAGCATATGGGTCCGCGCGGGCCAGGGCTGGGATTCGATCCCCGGTCCCTAGCGCTGCAAAGTGAGTGCTCAACCCACTGAGCCATCCTGGCTTCCCCTAAATCAATTTTAGACTTAATTTTGTTTAAAAGGTAACTGTATGTTCCAACTATAAAGGGAAAACCAATGTCACTTAACATTTTTTCAAAGAAAATAGGAAGCTATTATGTAACAACGGTTCATTTTGTGTGCCACCTAAAATCTCGCTCTCATGCTCCACTCTTTGGGACATGCTGTTCTGGGAGAGAATAAGTGACAATTTCCAGAGAGACTGTTTTGTCCAGGGTGGGAAACTGGTCCAGAGATGTAGAAGAGAAGACAGGGATGACTGGCTCGGTGCCTGAGGGGAAGTTACATGATCAGAGCCCCCAGGGTGAGCTGCTATGTCAATGGTATTGGGAAGACAGGGTGCCAGGCACCTCTGAGAACCTTTGAATGACACCCATCAATCAGACGGTTGGACTGGGCTTCCCAGAGGTCTGTAGCATGGAGTAGGGAAAGAGGTCTTTCAGGGAGAACACTCAGGTAGGGGGCTCAGAGTGGGCGAGAAGCCAAGAAAAACACTAATAAAATCAGCTCGTTGTCAGAACCTACCAGTGCTTCAGGGAGAACATGCATACGCACTCACACACACACACACACACACACACACATGGCCTCCATACATGAGCGTTTTGGGCTGGAAATAAGCATACAGAGCCGTGTTGGTCTGTCCAGATACCGTACTCGGTGGTGACGTTGGCATCCCAGTCCCTGTTTCTCTGCTCTGCAGTCTCTAGCCACAGCCTCACACTGTTGGGAGGCTGCCAACACCAACACAACATGCCTCCTTGTTTGAGTTCAGCAGGAGAGGGGGAGAGAGGCAGACAAGCAGACAGACATAGAGATAGAGTGAGAGAGAGAACTTGTGTCTCCCTGAGGAACCCTCCCTCAAGGCTGAGGAGGATGCTCTTGGGGTGTTCAGAAGGAGCAATTAGCAATGACACTGGTTAACACCTATCTGGCACTTTCTGTGCTACATACAAGCACTGTTCTTAGCCTTTCCACACACACTGTTTCCTCAACTCTAAGATGCCTTGTGTGTAAGAGACATCTTAGAAAAAACATGTCTAACTAAACCATGCCAGTCCATCTATTTTAACACCCATTACACCAACCCCTTAGGCCAGTGAAATACTCTATATTTACCACAATCCTATGGGGTAGGGAGCATCAGGGGCCCTATTTTATACATGTGGAAACTGAGGTCACAGAGACTGAATAGCATGAATAGTTGGTCCCCCAGCTAGAAAGAGGGGGAAGCTGGAGTTAAACCCAGACAGTCTGGCTACAGAGAACTAGTTCTGCCTCATGCTTCCCATGAGTTTGGAGCCATTTGAGAAGTAGACCCAGGAATCACACAGCGATCGGAGCTTCCAAGGGTGGTCACAACTGGGGAGGCTTAAGTGGACTTCCTAGCACTGCCAAATTGAACTTAATCTCCAAAATGTAAGCTTCTTTCTGGCACAAGGATGAGAGTTTTTTGGTTGTTTGTTTGTTTGTTTTGTGTGTGTGTGGTTTTTTAATTTTTATTTTATTGTTTGAGAGAAGATGAGACAGAGAGAGAGAGAGAAGGGGAGAAGCCCAGAGCAGACTCCATAGTTGTACATCATTAGTTGTGACATGGTTTCACTCCACACAGGTGGATGCGGGGCCTCATGGGGTGGGAACCAAACCCCGGGGTGTCCCACATAGGGGGCAAGAACCTTCACCACTGTGCCATTCCAGTGGTTAGGTGTTACACTGCAGTTTAGCACATGGAGGTTGCATAGTCCAGGGCCAGGAATCAAATGCCAGACCTCACAAGTGCAAGGCAAGCGTTCAACTGCTGAGCTATCCCGGCATCTCCTGGATGAGCTTTAATAAACCAATATTTTCCTCCTCCTGGGGGAATTATGAAGGCAGAGAGTCAAGCTGGAAATATTCTGCTTCTGCTTCTCCCTCCTGGTGAGTAGAATGGAAAACATTTCCCTTATTTGGTAACATGATGATTGTTACCTTGCAACGTGTAGGGAAGGGGGAAAAATCTCTTCCTCTACCCATTGAGGTTCTCCAGCTGGGTTCCTATAAATTAGACTGGCCAAAAAGAACAGAAAGAGAGAAAGGAACTAAAGTTTAGTAATGTGTGTCGCACATGGACACATGGAAGCACCCAGCAATGAGTAATCCAAAAGCGTGGTTGAAACTTGGTCTTATATATCAGGGGTGGCCAACTTTTCTGTATATAAGATCTACTTTTTATCTTAAAAGTGTGTCGCGATCGACTTGTTGTCATAGGCGTAGTCTAAGGGGAAAGAAGGGGTGTGAAATGCATACTATGTTTATACACTGTGTTTCAGTATAAGGTGCATTCCAGCGAGGTATGGGTAGATAAGTAAAATATATGTTCAAAACTAT
>PVKE010001026.1:99329-112046 GCA_004027555.1 Craseonycteris thonglongyai | reverse complement strand
TCTTTTCACATTTATAGAGAGAGAAATTATCTTTTTGTCTTCAGTGCATATTTATTTCTATTTTACTTTTGACAGATAGAGAGAGAGACAGAGACAGAGACAGTTAGAGAACCGAACTGTGGGAACTCCCCAGTTCAGCATGTGGGTCCTGCCTGGGCCGGAGCTGGGATTCGATCCCCGGTCCTCATGGCCTCAAAGCGAGCGCTCAACCCGCTGAGCCGTCCCGGCTTTCCCCTATTTCTTTATTAATAAGAAGAAAATGGGAGGAAGCTGGGATGGCTCAGCGGGTTAAGTGCTCGCTTTGCAGCCCCGGAGCCCGAGAATCGTCCTGGCCCCAGCCCATGCGGACCCATATGCTGAACTGGGATGTACCTCCAGTTCAGTTGTTGCCGGGGCCTATGCGGGAGGCTCCCGGCCCGGTTCCTGCCCTGCGCAGCCCTGTGCCCACCTGTGGAGTGAAACTATATGGAAAACTAATGCTGTCAACTATGGAGACTGCTCTGGGCCCTCCCCCTTCTCTCTGTCTATCTCTGTCTGTCCCTCTGTCAAAAAAACAATAAAAATAAGTTTTTAAAAAAGAAAAAGAAAAAGCTTTCCTAAAACCTCAATTATATAAAAAAAAGAAGAAGAAGAAGAAGAAAACAGCATCAAAGAACTAGTTTTTCTGCTTTTCGTATGTGTGTAAATTTATTTGCATTGCTGAAGGCTTCTTTCCACTGTGGTATTGGTAAAAGTTTTGAATGGTAAACTCCCAAGTTCTGTTTCAAAAGCAAAAGGCCCGCCTGTCCTCCCTGTTACAAAATAAGCTGCAAAAGTACATGGATGGGCTGCAGCATTACAGCCTTCTGAATACCGGCCAGTGGCCTTTGTTCCTGGTGGCCATACACAGTGTTCATCGTATTGCTTCCTGGCTGTGAGCTCATGGGGTCATTTGCTTTAGGAGCTGCCAGCAATTTGAGAGGGAGACACTGTTGTGGTTCTTTGCTTTTCAGTCCTGGTTTTTGGGCGCATTTTAAATACTGTTCCTTTTCGTTCTCCGAAAGCGGATCTGAACGACGGGGTGCTACTGCACCTCACTGTGCTGATAGGCAGAGCTGTGCACATTATCATCCTTCTGAATGGTTTCCACAGAGATGGAACCAACAAATTCCGGTGACGTGACATGAAAGTAAATGGACAGCAGAGCCTCGAAAGAATACAAGCATTTGTATTCATACAGAAATTTATATCAGGTCTACAATTTCTTTTATGGAGTCCTCTATTTCAAATTTTCAACTGCTGATAACATTAGTAACTAATATAAAAAAAAATCTATATTTTCTTTGTGGCTGTTTTTGTTTTGTGTAGCTTTGGCACTGGGGTTAAAATGAGAGAATCCCATGAGTGTTTATCCTACTGCAAAACCACCACTACCTCCCTCTTTCTTAATTACAGACAAAAGTCACAGCCAAAATCATAGAGAATACTCATTATTTTTGAAGAAATGTTAATGCCATATTGAATATATTAAGCATTCTATTTAATTAAATGGGACTAAATACCTTCTTGGATATGCAGATCATTTTGTTTTTTCTGGTTTGTTTTTTAAACTTTTATTTTTTTATTTTATTGTTTTTGACACAGAAAGGGAGAGAGAGAGAGAGAGAGAGAGAGATACAGAGACAGAGTGAAAACTGAACTGGGGGAACTCCCCAGTTCAGTTCTCTCTCTGTCTCTGAATCTCTCTCTCTGTCAAAAACAATTAAAAAAAGAAAAGAAAGAAAAATACAAGCCAACTGAGTTAAATAGTTGGAACATAAACATTATAGATCAGACAGATTTTTTTTTTTTAATATTTATTTTTGTTGTTTTTGACAGGGAGAGAGAGATACAGAGACAGAGAGAAGGGGGAGGGCCCAGAATAGTCTCCATAGTTGCACATCATTGGTTTTTTCCACATAGTTTCATTCCACAGGTGGGTGGGGCTGCACAGGGCAGGAACTGGGCCAGGGTCTCTCCCTGGTAAGAACTGAACTGGGGGCACTCCCCAGTTCAGCATGTGGGACCACATGGGCCGGAGCCGGGACTCGATCTTTAGTCCCCGGGGCTGCAAAGTGAGCACTTAACCAACTGAGCCATCCCGGCTTCCCCCGTTTTTTTTGTTTTGTTTTTTAATATTTATTTTTATTCTTTTTGACACAGAGAGAGAGAGAGAGAGATACAGAGACAGAGAGAAGGGCAGATTTTCTTAATCACTATGTTTTGCCTAATTGAGGCAGCTAAGCCCTTTGATGCAGGATGATAGGCCCTACACTGGCATTTTTCTCCTAAAATGAAAGTTTATTTGGTATTTCTAGGCATGAGAATCGCCGATCTAAGAGTCTTTTGATGCAGAGGTTCCTGACTCTTTTTGGCACCAGGGAATGGTTTCGTGGAAGACAATTTTTCATGGACTGAGCAGGGTGGTGGTGGTGGTGGTAGGAGGGGGATGGTTTCGGGATGATTCAAGTGCATGACATTTATTTTACATATAATTATTATTACATTGTAATATATAATGAAATAATTATACAACCCACCATAATGCAGAATCAGTGGGAGCCCTGAACTTGTTTTCCTACAAGCAACTGATTTCTTATGGTCTCTGTGCAGTTAATCCTCTCTGCTAATGTTAATCTGTATTTGCAGCTGCTCCCTAGTGCTGTCACCGCCTCAGCTCCACTTCAGATCATCAGGCATTAGATTCTCATAAGGAACACGCAGCCTGGATTCCTTGCTTGCACAGTTCACAATACTTAGCACTCCTATGAGAATCTAATGTTTCTGCTGATCTAATAGGAGGTGGAGCTCAGGTGGTAATGCCAGCGATGGGGAGCAGCTATAAATACAGATGAAATTTCACTCCCTTGTTCACCACTCACTTCCTGCCACGCAGCCCACTTTCTAACAGACCATGTGAGCCATACCAAGGGGTTGGGCACCTCTGCTTTAATAGATGATTGTGAAGAGCGTTAATGCCGGTTTTACTTTAGTAGAGTAAAAACTGTGGATTATAAAAGAAGTTTACAAGTAAAAGAAGTGGGCTCATATATTGATCTTTGCAAGAAAACAATTCTAAAGCTCTCTACCTTAAGTTGTGCTAATAAGCATCAGCCTACGTTTGGACTTCTGAAAAGGGTGAGCAAGGAGAGAACAGCTGAGCAAGGGAGGGGGCTAATATTTAATCCCAAAGGCTGTGACAGAAAGAATGACGTGGTTTTAGGCATGAAGGGCTATGCCTGAAAGGTTTGGGGCTTTGTATGAAATGGGGAGTCATTCCCAAATGAGCGGGAGAGTCAAATACACACGCTTGCAGCACAAGTATTTGATAATTCCCCATTTTAAGCACTGCTCTGGCAAACAAGAAAGGAACACCAGAAGGAAGACTAATGGCAATAAGTCAATATTTGGGGCTAAGAAAATCTAGTTTCTTCCTTGAGAAGTGACAGAATAGTGGTACCTTTAAAAAGGAATAAGAAAATTTAGGAAGAGAAACTACGTATTTTCCGGCGTATAAGACGACCGGGCGTATAAGACGACCCCCTAATTTTACAGTTAAAACATAGGTTTAGGCCTATATTCGCTGTATAAGACTACCCCCCACTTCCGAGGCTATAGTCCTATACAGCGAATATAGGCCTAAACCTATGTTTTAACTGTAAAATTAGGGGGTCGTCTTATACGCCCGGTCGTCTTATACGCCGGAAAATACGGTAGTTTGTTTACAGATCTAGTTGGATGAAGAACAGGGAACGTGAAGCCGATACAGGAAGGGATGAATTTCCAGGAAAAAGTTTCAAGTAGAAATACCTAATAATTCAGTGGAACTATGAGTAAATTCTTTGGGAGAAGACTATGAATGTTTAAAAAAAATTTTTAAAGACCAAAATACAGGGCAAAAACAACTTTTTTTTTTTTTTTAAGATGTATTTTTTATTGTTTTTGACAGAGAGAGAGAGAGAGAGAGAGAGATACAGAGACTGAAACAGAGAGAAGGGGGAGGGCCCAGAACAGTCTCCATAGTTGCACATAATTGGTTTTTCCACATAGTTTCATTCCACAGGTGGGTGCGGGGCTGCACAGGGCAGGAACTGGGCCCGGGTCTCGCCCCAGTGAGAAGTGAACTGGGGGCACTCCCCAGTTCAGCATATGGGTCCGCACAGGCCAGGGCTGGGATTTGATCCTCGGTCCTCAGTGCTGCAAAGTGAGCTCTTAACCCACTGAGCCATCCCAGCTTCCCCAAAAACAACTATTTAAAACAACTAGCATTTGAGCAAGATTTTACCATTTCCAAATGCACTGGATATTTTAATCTTATTTGAGTGCTAATAAAATATGATATAGGTGATGTTAATTCTATGGATCACCAAGAGAAGGTGGCAGAGAGCATTTTAGTTACTTGTCCCTGTTCACAGGTAGCAAGTTAAGGAATTAAGCTTGAAACCCAGAGCTTCTTTTTTTTTTTTTCTTTTTTAAAAGATTTATTTTATTGATTTTTGACAGAGAGAGAGAGAAGCGGGAGGGCCCAGAGCAGTCTCCATAGTTGACATTAGTTTTACTCCACAGGTGGGCACAGGGATGCTCAGGGCAGGAACTGGGCCAGGAGCCTCCCACATAGGTCCCGGCAAGAATTGAACAGGGGGCACACCCCAGTTCAGCATGTGGGTCCGCATGGGCTGGAGCCAGGATTTGATCCTCGGTCCCCGGGACTTCAAAGCGAGCACTTAACCAGCTGAGCCATCCCAGCTTTCCCCCCCAGAGCTTCTTGATACTTAGGATTGTAAAGATGCAAGGAAACCTGTGAGGCACTATCCTACTTAAGGCACTGCAGCCTGGTATGATCTTTGTGAAGAGGAACATGGCGATATGTACTGAGAGCCTTGAGATTCAAAGTTCCACTTCTAGGAATTTATTCTAAGTAAATGTGACCAAGATGAAGAAGCTGTTCACTGTTACACTACTTCTAATATTAAAAATAAAAAGTAATATTTAATTTGAGGGGAGTTGTTAAATAAATTATGATAAATAAAATAATTTAATACCATATAACAATGAAAATTATGTTGTTGAATAATTAAAGTTATTAGAAACTGCTCATGGAATAATGTTAATGTGGAAAATATCAGAATACAAAACTTACACAGAGTATAATCTTTAAATGTAAATATAATTATGGTGTAGAAAAGAGACTGAAATCAATTAACCTGACTATGGTAATCACTTCACAAAATATATGTGTATCCAATCATTACATTGTACACTTCACTTTACATATATACAATTTTACTTCTTAATTATAACTCAATAAACCTGGAGGAAAAATAGAATGTATAAAGAAAAGTCACAAATCAAGGAGAAGAGGGGCAGACAACACAACAGAAAAATGGGCAGCACACTAGAGTGTGTTCATAAAAGTGGAAAAGAAAAGGACTGAAAAGAAATGCACCTAAATGTTTACTGTTAGTTTGGATTTTAAGATTGTGGGTGATTTTATTTTCTTGATAATTATCTGAGTTTTCAGCTTTATACAATGAACGTTTATAAGATAATCAGAAAAAGGATTGTGAATATATTCTTCACACATAGAAGATGGTTAATAAATGGTAGCTGATGTCTTTAACATTTAGAACACTCAATAAACATAAAGTAAAAATTATGGTTAATCTTACCATCCAGGGAAAATCATTGTTTACATTTTTTGTGGATTTGTTTTTACAAATTCACAAAAATGATATGCTATTTACATTTAACATTTAAAATAATATGTCATGAGCATTTTCTATGTCAGGGAACATTCTTTTGCAAATCACTTTCAATAAATGCATTGTATTATATGCAATTGTCCATGTAATCATTTTCCTTCTAGTGGGCACTTAGTTATTGCTCATTTTTCAATATTCTATTCAGTGCTGTGATGAATTCTTTGGAGTATTGCTCTCTCGCTCTCTCTCTTTCTCTTCCTATTGTGTATTCTATATCTATCATTTTGGATATGCTGAGTCTTTCCCATTTATTAGATGGGCTGTCTGGTACGTGTGTGTGTGCATTCATGTGTGCAAGTTTGTGTATATGTCAAATAATGATTCTGAGTAAAATGAAAGCTTCATGTTAGCCAGGCAATGTAAACACATGTCTTAATGATGGCAGTCTCTACTATGTGTGAAAGCTTTATCTGATCTGAGGTCACAATTGCCTCTGTCTTATACCTTTATTTTATTTATTTATTTATTTTTAATATTTATTTATTTATTTTTATTGCTTTTTGTCAGAGAAAGAGAGATACAGAGACAGAGACAGAGACAGAGAGAGAACTGAATTGGGGGAGCTCCCAGTTCAGCATATGGTTCCGCACGGGCCAGGGCCGGGATTCGATCCCTGGTCCCCGGCGCTGCAAAGTGAGCGCTCAACCCACTGAGCCATCCCGGCTTCCCCTGTCTTATACCTTTTGTGTGACTCCATTTCTGTTGAGATTCCCCTCCTACTTTGTCTGCGTCATGTATTGTGTGCCTCATTCATTCCAGTTCACCACCCACTTAGAATTTGGCAAACTGATTTACAGTTGCTAAGCCACACTGTTAAAAGGAGTTAACTGAAGCAAAAATTTACCCTTTTGCACACACGCACATGCACACAACTAATTAGAGTTTCGGGAAAATTGTTTCAGTCTTCACATTGTACTGCTTGCTAAGGCAAGCTTCCCCACCCCACTTCCCCTGAAAGGGAAGAAGATGTTGATTTCACAGCCTTCAAAAAAGAAAAAGAGAAATGGAGGAAAATATCCTGAATGTTATCAGAACATGAGAGCCAGGAAAAGGGCTTGACAAAATGAAAACAAAGCAAAACAAATGTTCCTAAAACATTCTCCTGTATTCCTCTGGGGTGGAAAGACAAAGCAATAGAGATTTGAAACAATGTGAATCATTTTCTTTAAAATATGACCCTGAAATAACTTTACTTGTGTCTTTTGCCTCATTATAATATATTTTCCTTGAGATCAGGGCCTGTTATCCATCATGCTTATGATGCATCACCAGAACCTATCATAGCTCTTAGTAGGCATGTGGCAAATATTTGTAAAATGAGTGAATGAAGAAATTATAAAAAATGGAAGCACTGAATGGGTAACTCACATACCTAAAGACACATTTTTGGCTAACAATTGGAAGATAGAAAACTAGAATTCATGTTTATTCTACTTTCTAACCATTTCTATTGTTGAAATTTGATAGCTGTGGATGTAACTTCCATTGACTCTTAATAAATGGAGAGTGAGAGGTCTTAAATAGACCTCTGTTAATTTCTTAGGAGCACAGGGAACTTTTGGCTAGTATAAAACAAAAATTATTTCCTTTGAAAACAAGTTTTGTGTATTAGATAATAGATTCTTAGATACTTTCTTATTGTGAACTGTGAATGAGGTGAGCTTTTTACTTAGAAGAAAGATAATAGGAAGCAAAATGTCTGTTTATGTTATAGGTAGGCGCAAATGGATTTTAAAAGCCAGCTTACAATAAAACACATACAAGCAATAAGATCATTAAAATAGAAATGTAGGGGAAGCCAGGATGGCTCAGCGGGTTAAGCGCTCACATTGCAGCCCCAAGGACCGAGGATCGAATCCCAGCCATGGCCCGTGCGGACCCATGTGCTGAACTGGGGAGTGCCCCCAGTTCAGTTCTCACTGGGGTGAGACCCCGGCCCAGTTCCTGCCCTGTGCAGCCCCGCCCACCTGTGGAATGAAACTATGTGGAAAAACCGATGATGTGCAACTACGGAGACTGTTCTGGGCCCTCCCCCTTCTCTCTGTCTCGGTCTCTGTATCTCTCTGTCAAAAACAGTAAAAATAAATCTTTAAAATAGAAATGGAAAATTAAAAAATAACTTGGTGGGAAAGAAAAGTAAACACTGACTATCCCCAAAGAATAATATCACTACCATGATTTCATTCTGAGCTTCCTTATAAAGGCCAAAAGTGATGTTTACTGATCTTTTATATAATTCATAATAGGTAGACTTAATTTTCGGGTACTGGGTTCTAAAGTGAAGACACTTCCTGAGCTTTTCTGACTAGTGGGGTCACAGTTTGGACATGGCCTTTTGTATTCCTCACAGGATCACCCAATATACTCCATACCAGCCAGAGGTATCTCAGGGGAGACTGGAGAGTTTGCTGAATTACCAGACCATGGTGTGTGACATCACAGGAATGGACATGGCCAACGCCTCCCTGCTGGATGAGGCGACTGCGGCTGCAGAGGCCATGCAGCTATGCCACAGGTGAGAGGCCAGCAGGGGCTCCCGCCAGGGTAGGGGCCACTGTCTAGTCTAGTTCCTGCTTTGTTAGAAGTTCTGATGATTTCCTGAGGATGCATTTCTAGGATGAGAATTGCTGGGTCATGGTGTATAGTTATCATTGCTCTCCAGTTCCTACCCTTCCTTTCTTGCCTTGCTGGTAGAATTCTCCTGCACATGGTCATCTGGTTGGGAAATCTGCCCACATTCATAGTGTATCTGTCTGAGGTTTTGTGCCTCTAGCCTCAAATGCCCATGTAAGTCTCTTAGCTTCCACTCAGCAGCTATGGAGGCCTCCAAGTTTCATTCTACTTTCCAAGTAGCCCTGGAGGGTAGGTTCACGCTCTTCCTCCAATTGGGGGTGGAATGCTGCCCACCCACCCCTCTGGTTATTATTCTGAGCTTTCCACTCATTTTCATCTTGTCTCTTCCTCATCTACTTTCTTGCCATTTTCCCATCTACTACCACTGATTTTTCTAAATAGAGTTGGAATGGGAATTGTATTTCAGTGGAAATCTGTTCAGTAAAGGACATAATTAGTCATTAAGGACTCAGTATTTTTTATACTGTTGACATAGGAAACATTCAT
Source organism: Craseonycteris thonglongyai (assembly GCA_004027555.1). Taxonomy (NCBI): domain Eukaryota; kingdom Metazoa; phylum Chordata; class Mammalia; order Chiroptera; family Craseonycteridae; genus Craseonycteris; species Craseonycteris thonglongyai. Next base: position 103,146 of record PVKE010001026.1, on the reverse strand, counting down.
ACCTGTAGAGAATTTTTGAGCTATGCTGGAGAGCAAGATCTCAAATGCTCCAGAGAATAACAGATTTGCAGCTTCATTTGAAGTTAAGGAGGAACTGTAAGAAAGATTACATGAGGGAAGAAAAACCTGGACTGGGGATTGGATTACAGGATAGTTAAGAAATTTATGTGCTCTCTTGTGTTAATTTAGATGTACAGAAACAACGGGCTTAATTAAGGCAAAGATAAACCTTTTACTAAAAAGTTTTTGCCTGGGGTATGACTACCCACTGAGACCTGCCCAGTTAAGAATTTAGGGTCAGATTACCCTGTGATGTTACTTTTCAGAGAATCTCTTTTCACCCATATTATTATGTTCAGACTTTGCTTAAGTGTAATCTTTTGTTTGCATTCTTAGAAGGTACTCTGATTTCTTTAATGTTCATGTTTGAATGTGATTTTCCTTTCCAACAGACACAACAAGAGGAGGAAATTTTTTGTTGACCCCCGTTGCCACCCACAGACAATAGCTGTCATCCAGACTCGAGCCAAGTAATTAATTTTATTCATATTTTGAACTCAGATAATATGCTCATCTTAGCTGATTTTCTCACTTACTTCCAAACTGATTGGAGGTGAACCTGGTTTAAACTGTGGTTGTCAAGTTTTACTCTCCCTGCCTGCCCCACTTTCTTCCCAGGATCTTGCTGATAAGTATAATAAAATATGAGACATGATTTAAAAATCCAGTGAATGTTTAAATAAAAAATATTTATTATAGTAAAAGACATATTGACTTTAATCCCCCTCAAAATATTCCCTCTGAGTGTGAACAGACTTATCCCATCATTCTTGCCAATTTCTGAAGCAGTTCTGGAAGTTCTCTTTCATGAGTGTCTTTAGTTAATGCTGTTGTGGCTGACTCAATGTCCTGAATCGATTCAGGTTACACATTGCATCTGATACAGCAATTTCTGTCAAATGAAAACATTATGGTGTGTTCTCATCCATCTTATTCATTGAATCTGGACTTTGGGACTTCTGGCACTTGCCCAAAGTCAAAGTGACCATGAAAGGTGTATGTTTTGAATCGATTCAGGACACTGAGGCAGCCACGAAGGTGCAACTAAAGACGCTCCTGTAAAAGGACTTCCAGAACTGCTTCAGAAAGTGGCAAGAACAATAGGATAAGTGTGTTCGAAATGAGGGGGAGTATTTTGAGTGGGATTAATGGCAATGTGTCTTTTACTGTAATTTTAAAAAATTTAAACATTCACCATTCTTTCTGAAATTTATTTTATTGTTTGAGAGAGAGACTGAGACAGAGAGAAGGAGGAGGGCCCAGAGCATCTCCATAGTTGTACACCATTAGTTTCAACATAAGTGTCATTCCACACAGGTGGGCTGGACCACGCAGGGAGGGAACCATGCCTGGGGCCTCCCGCATAGGAAACTAATTCCAGCGGGAATTGAACTGGGGGCCTCCCACATGGGAAGCACACCCCAGTTCAACACATGGGTCTGCACGGGCTGGAACCAGAATTTGATCCTTGGACCCCGGGGGTGCCAGGTGAGCGCTCAACCTGCTGAGCCATCCTGGCTTCCCCAAAAGGAAAATTTTAAATGTTAAAAATTTCAACAGTGTTGTGTAAACTGAAAAGCAGAGGGGAAAAATGGAACTTCCATACAACTGTGAAGATTTTGTGTGATCCTGCAGACAGTAATAGTTATAGTCTGTTGTGGGTGTAGAATGATGTAAATGAAAGTATTGTATTTATTAATTCTTTAATCAGATAAACAGCACAACTACCACTGTGAGTGTGTTTTTTGCATTCTCTTTGTAAAAGCTGGGTAATCTTCCTCCCACTCACACTACCACTATCCCTTCAAAAAGAGTTTACCATAAATGTTGGAATAGATGGTTTTGGGGACCTAAGGAAGGTCCCCTCCTTGTTCTACTGTTGGTTTTCCCTTCACCTAAGACTGATCCAATGTGAAAGTGGTGTGGCTCTATTGGTACAGATCCTGGTTCTTTAGCCCTAGGAATCATTGTCTTTGGTCTTCTCTCAGGAGCTGGTTCAGACAGGAAAGGGGAATTGAGTGGTTAGGGTGGAAGAGAAAAACAGAAGCTGAGCTGTTGAACGCATTTGGGTTGGTGTGAAACACTGTTACTACTACAGGGCCAGGTGTGGAATGGTATGTGTGTGTTGGGATGGGGTGGCATTGAGGAAGGAAACCGAATCTGAACGCTGTATCACGGAAAAGAAACTGTAGGCAATTGGATTTTCTTTTGTAAACCAAAAATATGATTGTTCTTTGCCTTCTCCAGATATACTGGAGTCCTCATTGAGTTAAAGTTACCCCATGAAATGGACTTCAGTGGAAAAGACATCAGTGGAGTGCTGTTCCAGTACCCAGACACTGAGGGGAAGGTGGAAGACTTCACTGACCTTGTGGAGAGAGCCCATCAGGCTGGGGTAGGCAGATCTCTCCTTTGGGGGAGTATGTCTTGACTTTGAATTATTATTATTATTATTATTATTATTATTATTATTATTATTATTATTTCTGTGTCTTAATTTCCATAGCTTTATTACTTGGAATGATGAAACAATCTCCTTCCTATCTTCTTTCTTCAAGTTCGTTTTGTTCAGTGAGTCCTGGCACATAGTAGACATTCAGTAAATTCTTTAGATGAATGAATGAGTAAATGAACTTCTCACCACAGGAACCAATGTTGCCATTCTGCCTATAATGGAGATCATTTGCTACTGTCCCACTACTCTCAGGGAAGGTCACAGCCTTGTCCATGTTCCCTTTCCTTTCTAGAGCCTGTCTTGCTGCGCTACTGACCTTCTAGCTCTGTGTATCTTGAGGCCTCCTGGAGAATTTGGGGTAGACATCGCCCTGGGCAGTTCACAGAGATTTGGGGTGCCACTGGGCTATGGCGGACCACATGCAGCCTTTTTTGCTGTCAGAGAAAGCTTGGTGAGGATGATGCCTGGAAGAATGGTGGGAGTAACAAGGTAAAGCAGCGTTTGTTTCTCCACTTCTGTTGTGGTTATGGCTTTCCCTCCTCCTTCTCTTGATCAAAAAAAGTTGTTGATTGCGCTTTGAACTGGGCCATTTTGGGTTGATTAAAAAAATGTGCAATAGAGATTCAGAAGAATCTGTTTGGGGGTATGAACTAGTTAGTACCTCTTTTCAAATGCCATCAGTTTGTACATATTTGAAAATATATGTGTATAATTCATAACATATTTGTACTGAAGTCATATAAGTGAATTTATTTATGTTGATGAAAGTCTTGAGAAACTAAATGTTTTAGGTGTGTTATACAAGGGCTGTCCAGAAAAAAATCTTGCCATTGTCAATATAATGAGAATGGTTACATGACTGGATACTTTCAGACAGCCCTCATATATCTAACTAGTTTCTTTCATGCAAGTATTATCACGCCATATGGTTATGTAAAGACAAGTGCAATGAGAGATTATCATGCACACATTGAATGTGACCCACTTTATTTCCAGAGGCTTGCCACTTGGCCATTGGAGTTATTTCCAAATGTACTTTCTTGAGTACTTCTCACTGATGAAGCTCTCAGATTAAGAATGTATATGAGGGGAAAGCCGGGACAGCTCAGCGGGTTGAGCGCTCGCTTTGAGGCCATGAGGACCGGGGATCGAATCCCGGCTCCGGCCCAGGCAGGACCCACGTGCTGAACTGGGGAGTTCCCACAGTTCGGTTCTCTAACTGTCTCTGTCTCTGTCTCTCTCTCTATCTGTCAAAAAGTAAAATAGAAATAACTATGCACTGAAGACAAAAAGATAATTTCT
>PVKE010001026.1:42207-99229 GCA_004027555.1 Craseonycteris thonglongyai | reverse complement strand
TATATGAATGCCATATTGAAGACAAGTTGATTAACATCATTTTTAGTCACCTCAGATCTCTAGTACAGAAAAGCTGTTTCCTTTGTCAGATATTTTTCTTTTTCCTGAGTCTGCCAAGAAGAAGAAGCTCAGAGTGAAAGTTAATCCTCAATCACCATCCTTAAATTAGCTGAGTAATTCCTGGAAATTTTAAGGTTTCTAGCCTTATTGTATATATCTTAGTGCTTAAAATCCTGAAAGTACAAACTAAAAATTAATAGTCCTATTTCGGAGAGGATGGCTTGGAAATTGTTTCTTTATGGCCTTGTACCCCAGTAGATTTGCTAAATTCATTTCAAGCTGGGAAGAAGAGAAGAAGGCCCATTTATGACAATTTCTGGTTCTATGATTATCTGTGCTAACTGATTGTTTTATTCTTGCCCAGAGATGCCACTGGGAAAGAAGTGTATCGTCTTGCTCTTCAAACCAGGGAGCAACACATCCGGAGAGACAAGGCTACCAGCAACATCTGTACAGCTCAGGTAGAGCATATACCCGACCTGCACCTTGAGTGCCTTGCAGTCTACAGAAATGAGCCCCTCATACATGCTCTCAGTTTTCCTTTAATTTATTCACCACCTACTGAGCAGTGTGCATGCCAAAAAAGCTAAGATCTTAATGGTAGAGAAGCCTTGTGGTCTTGTCAGAACCAAAACACAATGTATTTTACTGGAACTCTGTGTGTGTGTACACTTCACACTTGGGGTCTGTAGCACTGTTGTCCATGGTGCAAGTTTATTGTGGGTGGTGGTTGGGCACCTTCTCTTTGGGCTGAGATGGAGGCCCTCCGAAATGGAGTGAAGAAGGCAAAGTGAGGGCACTTGAGGTGACTGTACTTGAGGGGGGTGGTTCAGAGTGGCAAGCGTGGTGGTCATGAGGTCCTTTTACTGATAGGCACTACTAAAATGGATGGAATAAGTAAAGAGGAATTACCTGTAAGTTGTCCAAGTGCTCAGGTCAGAGGGAACAGTATTTTCTGACCTCCAGCCAACTCCTGGAATCAGGTGGAGGCCCACTGCCGAGCATATGACCTATTCTTGGTCCATCTCTATCATTCAAGGTCAGAGAAGGAGAGAGATCTCAGAAGATACCTCAGTGGGCTGGATAGTGCTCTTCCCTCTCAGGGCATTGGCTCAAAGCACCACCTGGTTTTCAAAAGCCTATCCAGGAAGGCAGTATGTCTTGGACTCCAGCCTGCCTTCACCTTCTTCTAATAATTGATCTACGTTCTTCCCAAGGCTAACCTTTCCTCTGCAGGGGTCTCCAAACTACGGCCCGCGGGCCGCCCTCTCATCCAGCTCATGGAGACCTTTTTATCTACGGAAAAAAATTACAGAAATTTACATGTATCCTGCCAAGATCAGCCGATTCTTTTTTATTTGGACCTCGAGTGTGTAGTTGGCCCCCAAACTGCTATTTCATAGTTAATGCGGCCCTCGGGCTGAAAAGTTTGGAGACCCCTGCTAGAGCATGAAGGGAGGGTCTACCCTGAAATTCTTTTAGTTTTGCATCTTTGATGGTACAGAGCTAATTTTTAAAACTCTTGAAGTGTTACTGAATTATTAAAAAACAACAATTTTTCTATAAGCTTGTGACATTTCTATATGTGTGTAAATTTGCCTCATGTCCTGTTCTTATATTCTGATTTCTCAGCTTCTACCACAACAAGCTGTTTTTTTCATTAGCTTTTTAAAAAGTTAGGTGTATTGAGACATAATGAACATTTCATTAACATTTTTATTGAGAAATAACTCACCATAAAATTCAACCATGTAAAGTATACGGTTCAGTGGTTGATAGTATTTTCACAAGGTTTGCAGCTATCACCAGAATTTTATTTTTGAACATTTTTGTCATCCCCCAAAGAAACTCTTTCCCATTAAGCAATCACTTTCTATCCTTCTCCCCTCCCTACAGCCCCTGGTGAGCACTTGTCTGCTTTCTGTCTGCGTGGATTTGCCTATTCTGGGTATTTCATCTATATAAACGTGACCATTCAATATGTGAACTTTTTGTGCTTGGCTTCTTTCACTTAGCATGATATTTTCAAGGTGAATCACTGCTTCATTCTTTTTTATGGCTGAGTAATATCCCTTTGTATCACATTTTGTTTATCCATTCATCAATTGATAGACATTTGGGTTGCTTCCACTATGTGGTATATTGAATAAGGCTGCTAAATGCACATTCATGTATAAGATTTCGTAGGGACACATCTTTTTCAGTTCTCTTGCATATATACCTAGGAATAGAATTGCTGGGTCATTTGGTAACTCTCATTGAACTTTTTGAGGAACTTTCAGACTGTTTTCCAGTAGCTGCACCATTTTATATTCCCACTACCAGTGTATGTGTGTTCTAATATTTCCACATTTTCACCAATACTTGTTATTGCCTGTCTTTTTGGTTAAGTCATCCTAGTTGTTGTGAATGTATATCTCACTGTGGTATTAATTTGCATTTCTCTAATACTAATGATTTTGAACATTGTATCATTAACTTTCAATTACTTTAAATATCCTGACTATATTAGTTTGTATTATTTGTCCATAATTATCAAAATTTTTTGAGTTTTCTTGTTCTCTTTGTTTTTCTGAACTTCCTTTGATATTCTAATGCCTTTCCAGGATTTTTTTAAAGTGACTTTATACTCATTAATTTGTTGGCCAGTAATTTGATAGAGTCTCTGGTTTGTGGGAAAAATGATCTGTAAATTGAAAATGGACATGAACCAACCTCCACAAAACTGCTGTGATGGGGGACTTTCAGAACATCTGTGAACATCAGGCCTGAGTTTCTATTCCCTAGCAGCATAGCCATGAGAGTTTGGATACACTGTGTCTTGGATAGTTTACATTAGACTTGCCCTCTCCATAGATATAAGGTGTTGTGGTGCTTCTGTATTTATTCCTAATTGTTATATGGAGTCCATGAAAGTGGCTCTGGGATTTTAGGTGCAAGAATATCTATTTCTGTGTCCTTTGATAATCTTTTCCTTCTCATTCTTTTTAGTGACTGCTGAGTTCATTTTCTGAGAACTTTTGAGAACGCTCTTATTTGGCAAAGGCTTCATAGAGATTCCTTCTAGCAGGCTAGCAGAGAAAATGTGTCCCTAACAAAATAGATCTGATGTTGAACATTATTCAACTTTAAAGCATTGTGTTGAGTAGAGTGTGTTCAATGAGGTGCCCCTTCCCACCCAAGGGTGATTGGCCATGAAGGTAGACCTTGAACTGCTGACCTAGTGCCTTAGGACAAAAGTCACTGTGATGGGACTGAAAACCTCAGAGAGACCATAGTGCTGGACCAATGAGATGGGAGAAGCTATGGGAGAATCAAGTGGACTGGGCAGGCGAGGAGTCTGAGACTTGAATTTGGACAAGTTACCTATGGTGATATTGTGTGATTAGAAGGCTACATATTGGCAGGATCTAAGATGAAGGAACAGGTGAGGGATGGGGCAAAGAGGAGGAGAAGCAGGAGGTGAGCCAGTATCATGTTCCCTCAAGTTGACACTCATTTTGGTTTCTGGCCTCATCTTCCTCTTTATTGTCTTCTACAGCCCAAGGTGCCATCACAATGGTCCTTTCTTGCTCCCCATGCAGGATTCCCTCACTGAAGCATCTCTGGAGCTTTCTGTGTCCCTTTATCTCAGAGATTCTAATGCCATTTCTTTCTGTTTTCTATTACACTGGAACACACATGTCCTTATAAATAAATGAAACCTCAATCCAATGGTCAAGACATATATACTTACCTAAGAAAGTGACCTTACTATCAGCAGGAAAAAAGCCAGCAGGTTCTGGTTTTCATTTTTAAAAATATTTCCTGCCAACTCATTTTGGTTTTATTCCCCTGCTCCTGCATTTTCATCTTTGGTAGTTGTTTGCCACAGATTTTTTCATTCATCTCTTGGTTGTTTGAATTCAGTTTCTAGTGCTTTATGACCTCAGGAGAATTGTATTTCCTGAATGCTTCTGTTTTTGAAAATTTCTGTTGCTTTTATCCTCAAAGAACTGTTTCACTGAAATTCTTAGATCTCACTTTCCCCACCTTGAGGCTTATATTGCACGGCTGTCTTCCAACATTAACTTTTGCATTTGAATGACATGATTATATTGCATGGAACCCCTTTATAATGGTTAAATTTGATGGTTTAGTATAGTGGCATCTCAAGTCAAAATAATGGTCCTTCACACTAATCATCTTCCACCACATTGTTGAACATGATTGTTTAAATATTCTTTGTTATTTTAGGCTCTCTTGGCAAATATGGCTGCCATGTTTGCAATCTACCATGGTTCCCATGGGCTGGAGCATATTGCCAGGAGGGTACATAATGCCACTTTGATTTTGTCTGAAGGTGAGTCAGATACTTGTTTTAAAATTTTGGAGCATAATAAGACTGATAAAGAATATTTTCAACTTTTATGATAGATTGAGTTAATATGTTTAATATATAGTACTCTTACTCCCCCCACCCAATGTACAAGAAGGATGAATACCCTGAGAGAAAAATGGGTAAAGGACATTAGTGTAATTTTAAAAGAAAGAAGTATACTAATTTCTTTGGAAACTGGGGGTCTCTTATCTTGTCTAGGTCTCAAGCGAGCAGGGCATCAGCTGCAGTATGACTTGTTCTTCGACACTTTGAAGGTTCGGTGTGGCTGCTCACTGAAGGAGGTCTTGGGCAGAGCTGCTCAGCGGCACATCAACTTTCGGCTTTTTGAGGATGGCACAGTAAGTCAAACTTCCAGTTTTATTTTTTATAAATTTCATAAATATTCATAACTTTGCTTATTAAAAGCTTCTCTGTTTATTTTGAAAAATCAGTATTGGAATGTTGAGCACAGTCTTTTTTTATAAACAGTTTTCAATTTAGGACATTATGATTTTATAAAGGAGAACTCATTCTCAGCTTCTTTAAGACTATATTTTCCCATATGGGACTCTTCGGCACATATTTTGCTCACAATACTCCTCTCTTCATAATAGGACTATTCAAGGTAAAGGCTATGAGAGATGATATCGTAAAGTAAGTTATAGAATAAAAAGGTGAGCATATCCAGCATTAATAGGAGTGTCCTGCAATCATCAGACTGTTAAGAGCCCAGAAGTGGCTTATAAAACTTTAAACCAAACTTATCTAACCCGCAGGCCGCATGAGGCCCAGGATGGCTTTGAATGTGGCCCAACACAAATTCATAAACTTTATTTAAACATTATGAAATTCCTTTTTGTGATTTTCTTTTTTTCTTTTAGTAGCTCATCAGCTTCTGTTAGTGTTAGTCTATTTTATGTATGGCCCAAGACAATTCTTCTTCTTCCAATGTGGCCCAGGGAAGCCCAAAGTTTGGACACCCCTGTTGTAAACCCTGTGAAATATGGGACTGGTATAGTTACCTTTGCCTAAGGGCCAACTTAGATATAATAGTACCCTGATATTTTAGAATGACTGGGAGTTTTCTTCGTACCTTCTCCTCTTTGACCTCTCTTGGGATTTCTTCACTGGTCTTGGTATTGAGAGCTGATGTTTTCTCTTTTGTTTTCACTTCCGTAGCTTGGTATTTCTCTTGATGAAACAGTCAATGAAAAAGATCTGGATGACTTGTTGTGGATCTTTGGCTGTGAGTCTTCTGCCGTAAGTGAAATAAAAACATGTTTTCCTCATAATGACTATTTGAGGTGGTGTCGAGGATGGTTTTTGCCTGTTGTGGGCCTGAGTGTGAATGAGAGGGACCCCAGGTGTGACATTGGGTGGCCTGCTGTTAAAATTATTCTCCTATCAGTGGGTTAAGCGCTCACTTTGCAGCCCCGGGGACCGAGGATCGAATCCCAGCCCCGGCCCGTGCGGACCCATATGCTGAACTGGGGAGTGCCCCCAGTTCGGTTCTCACCAGGGTGAAGACCCTGGCCCAGTTCCTGCCCTGTGCAGCCCCTCACCCACCTGTGGAGTGAAACTATGTTGAAAAACCAATTATTTGCAACTATGGAAACTGTTCTGGGCTCTCGCCCTTCTCTCTGTCTCTGTATCTCTCTCTCTCTCTGTCAAAAAAAACAATAAAAATAAATCTTTAAAAAAAAAAAAATTATGCTCCCGACTGTCCCTTGCTACTGTGATTGTTGTTGGAGGTCACTGCTGTGGGCTTTAGCCAGGACCATGCAGCCAAGGTAGTTGGAGGGATCGTTAATGTTGTTTAATTGAAACTGTCCCTAATATGGAGATTCATAACATTGGCATCTTGGTTGTGTAAATTCTGGGGAAATTATATTTATACATATAACAGATATTTATTGAAGACCTAATATTATACTATACTATAAAGATAGTGGCAAATTGGTCATGATTCCTGGAGCTTATGGTCTGATGAGCATTCATGCATGCATGATATCACAATCCAAGTGATGTGTATAGTGGGTGATGTCTGAAGATGCTCTTTGCATACAGAGGAGAGGCTCCTCACCAAGACTTGGAAGAAATTATCCTAAGCTGAGACTGGAAAGATAAGTAAGAGCCAGACTAATGTGGCTCAATTGAGGAGAAGAGGGATGGGGACAGAGGTGTTCCAGACACTGAGAAAAGCAGTTACAAAGGCTAGGACGAAAGAGATTACATGAGAATTATAGGCAGTTCAGTGTGACTGAGTTGATTTGATGTGATTTTATTTTATTTTTTACTTTTGTTTTTTGAGTTGATTTCTAAAACTGTGAAATAGTAGGGATATTTGATGGAAAAGTTTATAATTCTATGGAATGAGAATGAAAGAAAGAGGTATCAGTAGCTACCCAGTCCTGTGGCAAGGTGTTAATTACAACACTCTACGTGGCCTGGTGCATAGGAAGCACTCCTAAGTATTTGTTGAATGAATCAATAAAAGATCAATGAAAGGAAACATTTACAAAAAAAGTTGAAATATGTTCTAGAGTGTTAAATGGTTCTGTTCTGGTTGTCTATGTCATCTCTGAGAAAGGACTTCAGTATCAGATGTCAAGTGTAAATCATCAAAGAAGTATCACACTGTTCTATTTTAAACTGTAATAAGCAGTACTGAATAAGTATCTTCCCTCTAGAATTTTGTGCTAAATTTGATCATAGGCATTTGTTCTATGACACATTTGAGGAATGTTAATAGAGCATCAACTAAAGCCTCTAGATGACCGTATTACTAACCTGGGTAAGAATGAGGATCAAACCATTTAATTACATATTCTATATATTAAATCTTGTCAGATGTGTAATTTGCAAATATTTTTTCCCCATTCTATGGGTTGTCTTTTAACTCTATTTTTTCTTTTTGTTGCTTATGCTTTTGGTATCATATTTAAGATACCATTGCCAAATCCAAGGTCATGTGGGTTTGCCCTTATGTTTTTGTTTTCTTTCTTTCTTCTTTCTTCCTTTCTTTCTTTCTCTTTCTTTCTTTCTTTCTTTCTTTCTCTCTCTCTCTCTCTCTCTCTCTCTTTCTTTCTTTCTTTCTTTTTTTTCTTTCTATGTTTTCTTCTAAGAGTTTTATAGTTACAGCCTTTAATTGTAGGTCCTTAATCCATTTCAAGTTTTTTTGGTGTATCATGTAAGATAAGGATCCAACTTTATTCTTTTGCATGTACATATCCAGTTTTCTTAGCATCATTTTTTGAAGAGCTTGTCCTTTCTCCTACTGAATGATCTTGGCACTTGTATTTTATTAGAATTAGTCTCAAAGATAAAAGAGAGGTGTCAAGTGAGAATACTTACCGTACGTAAGCTATATCATGGTAACTTTTTTGATAGCCTTTTAAAAAAGTTTACTGGGACTTCATTATTCAAGGAACATGCAGGAGATGTTAACTCTTCATTTTTGGGGGCAGTAAAAATTGTACAATTTTTCTTATTTTCTGTGGCTAAGGTCAATAGATCTTAAAAACAGTGCTCTGGAGAATTGCTGCAATTCATGACTCCAGACACCTGTCATCATGACACCATGCCAGATGCTGGGGGCATGGAGGGGGGAGTGGGTGGGGAGGGCATGGAAGGGGATTTCTGATGCTCTGTCGGATACACACTGACCAGAGGCCTGGGTGTCCCCATGTAGTTCCAGGCACAATGCCTGCCCTTTGGTTTCTGGGTTCTCTCCATGCAGGAACTGGTTGCCGAAAGTATGGGCGAGGAGCAGAGAGGTATATCAGGGACTACCTTCAAGAGAACTAGCCCGTTCCTCACAAATCAAGTGTTCAACAGGTCTGTGTGACTAGTATGACTTCTGCATTGTGGGTCATGGCTTAAGAGCACAGTGGCTTCTGACTCCAACTTTGATATGGCTGGGTTATTGTGGCTCACTAATAAATCATCACTTTTAAGGATCCCATTTCTGATGTGGGCAAAGTATACATTACTTCCTGGTGGCCCTGCTCCCTTGGCATTGTATGCCCTAATTCTACTCATCAGGAAGTGGGGAGTTTGGATGCATAGTAGCTAGACTGAAGACTATACTCGCTGGTCAACATCCTTTTCTTCCCAAACTTCCGCTCATGCCCAGGGCAGTTCCTTGTCCTTGGGCATCATCTGAGGTTTGTGGGGTGGGGGTGGGGTCCACACCTTTTCCTCTGATGCTTTGTTGGCATGTTGGCCATGGCCCAATTTGATATGGATGCTGAAGGTAGATCTCAGTGTGTTTTATCTTTCAGGAGGACATGTATAAACTTTTATTTAATTATATTGACCCAAATCATGTGTTTTGTCTTCACAGCTATCACTCAGAAACAAATATTGTTCGATACATGAAGAAATTGGAAAACAAAGACATTTCCCTTGTTCACAGCATGATTCCACTGGTAATTATTGCTTTTAGTCCCTTTCTGTGATCCCATCTCTTTTGGTCACATATAATATGCTGCAAGAAGGCTGAAGGGTTGGCCATGCAGGGAGATGGGTGGGCTGATCATATGAACCACAGGAAATCACTAATGTGATACATTTTTGGCTTTATCTTCTTAAAGGGGTCCTGTACCATGAAGCTCAACAGTTCATCTGAACTCACAGTAAGTAGTTTACTTTTCTATTAAGAGGGAACTCGTTCTGGATTGTACAGAAGCAGATCACTAGAGAAAGCTGCTACTAGAACTGTGATTTAGTAACTACTTTCATAATCCTTTACCTTGCTATTCAACAATCTTGGCAGAAACCCTAATTTTACCATAACACGGTCATTTAAGTTCATAAGTAAAATTATTTTTAAACACTAAAGTAGTTAAACATATAATATTATAACTCCTACATTTTCCACTCTCTTTTAAACCTATCATATTAAAAGCTTTTTTTTTTTTGGTAAATTTGTAGTTAAGCTCAGGTAGAATTAAGAGCCTTAAGCCTTCTTTCTAGAAACCCTTTCAGAATGCCAGAGGGTAGAGATTTCAGGTTTTTTAATTATTTCTTGTGTCAACAGAAGATTTGGTAAGTATCTCTATTAGGCTAGGACCCATTTTAGCAAAGCTATCTTGTTCCTGTTTTTCATAGGATTATTCTGATGTGACAAATAACATTAGGCAACGAAAATCATTTTATATTGTGGAAGGAAGTTTTCCCCCATTTGCTTTTCTGTTGGTGTTTTATTCTGCCTAATGAAGAGAGAATAATATATGTGCTATATAAGAGTTTGAATAAATTACACTTGAAACAACTCATTGGGTTTAATGGATATAAGTCTATTTTGGAGGCTTTTTGTTTCAAAAGAGATAGAAAAGATTATATTTTGGTATAAGTTCTCTTTCTGGGACTCACTTGTGAAATGAAGATAGTACTTACCTCATAAGAATATGGTGAAAGTTAAATTAATGACTATAAAGTGCTGAGAACATGCCTGGCATATAGGAAGCACTCTTTGTGTTAGCTATTGCTGACATCCTTATCATCATCATCAAAGTTAGTATTATTACTGCTATTGCACTGTGTATGTATGTATATGTTCTCTCCCTTCTTGCTCTTCAGCCAATCACGTGGAGTGAATTTGCAAACATCCACCCCTTTGTGCCTCTGGACCAAGCTCAAGGGTACCAGCAACTTTTCCAAGAGCTGGAGAAGGATCTGTGCGAGCTCACAGGTTATGACCGAATTTGTTTGCAACCTAACAGGTGAGGGAATTTCTTCTCCTCCTGTTTCAGTTATCTCTTGTAGTACAATACCCCAAAACGTAGGGGCTTGAAACAATAAGTATTTTGTGTTCTGGAAGTTGAGTGGACAGTTACTCTCCACTGGGGTGGGTGACTAAACGGTCCAAAGGGGCCGCATTTATAGAGCTGGGGAGTTAGTAGTGGGCTCAGTTGATGACGTTGACCTGGGCCTTGGTTCTTCTTCATGGGGTTGCTTGAAATTTCTAATGGACTGATGTCTGGGTTCAAAGTTGAGTTTTCCAAGATAGAAGGACATGCTAACTGCCAACCTCTTATGTGTCAGTCTCAGAAGTTGCACAGCCTCACTTCCATAGCACATGGGGCCAGCCCAGGTCCAATGTGGGAGGGGACAACACACAGGTTGTGAATGTTGAGTCATGGTTTATTGTGGGCTATCTTTGGAAACTAGTTACTAAGCCTATCAATGACATAGCCTGAGAATTAGAATCAAGCATACATATTAATTCCTAACAAATAGCAATGTCTTGATCTAGGAGGGCTAGGAGAACTGGGATCCTGGTTTGTTCTGTCATTAAATTTGAAAGTTTGGGGATGCTGGGATGGCTTAGCAGGTTGAGTGCTCATCTTGCAGCCCCAGGGTCTAAGGATTCAATCCCATCCCTGGCCTGTGCAGACCCATATGCTGAGCTGGGGTGTGCCCCCCAGTTTGGTTCTTGCCAGGATGAGCTTCCCATGTGGGAGACCCCCAGTTTGGTTCTCATTGGGGCATGCCTCCTATGCAGGAGGCCCCCTGCCTGGTTCCTGCTCTGTACAGCCCAGTGCGCGCCTGTGGAATAAATGAAACTATATTGAAAACTAACATACAACCTTGGAGACTGCTCTGGGCTCTCCCCCTTCTCTCTCTATCTCTCTGTCTCTGTCTGTCTATCTCTGTCTCTCTCTGTTAAAAACAATAAAAATAAATCTTAAAAAAAAATTTGTTTTGAAAGTTTTCTTTCCCTCTTCTGGCCTTGGTTTCTTTGTAAAGAAAAAAAAAAATTTATTTTTATTTTTTATTTGGTTATTTTATTGTTTTTCACAAAGACAGAGAGAGACAGAGAGAAGGGGGAGGGCCCAGAGCAGTCTCCATAGTTGTACATCATCAGTTCTCTACACAGTTTCATTTCACGCAGGTGGGCGGGGGCCACCCACATGGGAGACATGCCCCCTCAAGCTAGGGGGCTCAACCAGGGGTGAGAACCAAAGTGGGGGCCTCCCGCATGGGAAGCACACCCCAGTTCAGCATATGGGTCCACATGGGCTGGGGCCAGGATTTGATCCTCAGTCCCCGGAGCTGCAAAGCGAGCTCTTAACCCTCTGAGTCATCCTGGCTTTCCCTGGATAAGATTTGAAAAACAATAATTTTGAAAAGCAGAGGGCTCTAGCCACATCTTTTGGATACTTGTTAAACATATAAATTCCTAAGCCCCACTCCATACCAATTGATCATAATCTTCGGGGGTTGAGACTGAGAATATTTTTTAGAAGCAACCAAGTGATTCTAATACACAGCCAGTTTGGAATCCAGTGGGTTTGCAATCTCTCTGTCTTCATGGGAATAGATAGATGATAGATAGATCGGTAGATGAATAGACAGATAGACATGTCATCAGTGTGAGTTAAGATCTTAGGATGTCTTCAGAAGAGGAGCCAGTATCTGCTCCTAGGGTCTCTTTTTTTTTTTGCTCCTAGGTTCTCTATCTCCCACTACTCAAAGTGTAATTCTCCACCAGTAGCCTCAGCATTGGGATCACATAGGAACTTGTTAGAAATGCAAAATTTTGATTTTAAGATACAAAAATCAAATGATTTTAAAATTGAGACATTTCTTGTTTCACTGTCTGAATTAGAAAATAAACAAATCTTAATCAGATATAATCAAGCCCTACCTCCTGTTTGGTAACAGAGGCTACACATCAAAGTCATGCACTTTGTAAAAACAATATAGCATTAATAACACAGGCCCTTTAGGAAGAGAGCGTGTGGCAAATAAAAGTCCAACAGCTCTTTTAATGATGGCTCTCAAACCCTCACTTCGTAAACAGGAAGGAACTGACCTTCATGAAAGTCAGGCTTTAGTATACCTTTATTAAAATGAAATCTTTCAGCATTTTTTTTTTTAAGTGGGAGGAATCTTATTAAATTCTTAATCCGAGGCAATAATAATTTATTAAATATTGAAAATGAGGTAACTTTGCCCTCTAGTGATAGATATGATCACATCTTCAGTGTCAGATTGGGGAGCAATTTTTGAAGACTTATGGCATTAGCTCTTACTGGAATGTGAGGTCCTACCCAGAGTCCCCAGAAGGCTGACCTAAGGATGAGGAATCTTGCCTTTCTTTAAAGTGGTGGTTTCCAACTTTTGCTGGAAGTTAGACTCACATGATGAATTTATAAAAATTCTGATGTCCAGATCATAATCCCAGATTGAATCATAATCTCTACAGGGAAAGAGAGAAGCGAGGGAAGGGACCCAGGCATGAGTATTTCTTTAAAGCTCCTTAGCTGATTCCAAACCTGTAGACAAGGTTGAGAATCACTATCTCAGAAGTTTCTGTGCTGTTTTCCTCGGAATACCAATACTCTTTCTTTGTCCTGCTCTCATTTATGTGATTGATTGGCTGTGAGATTCAGTAGGCCATTCAGCTTGCAGGAGGGAAAGGCATCTGTCAGGATGTAGTTCCTGGCCATGATGCCTTCTCCAGCTCCAGAGTCCCAGATAGAACACCAATTTGAGCGTGACCGGGGCTGTGCACAAAGTTGAAGCTTAGATGAAGAATATTTCTGTTCCTGAGTAGAGACTGCTGTGACAGAGATGGGAAAATGCCTTATTCTTTTGGGAAAACATGGGCTGTGCTTTCAGTGGGTAGGGTGATAAGATGTCATAATTTGGTGAGAAGAAGGAACGTGCCACATATTCTGTATGTGAGTGGTTTTAGTTTTAGCCTGTTATAACTCTACCTTGCTTTATTTTTGCTAATCTTCTCTCCACAAGTGAATTATGAATTTCAGGTCTTGATAATTGTTTTATGTTTTAGGTCATAGAATTCGTCTACCACAGGGATACTTATTGGTAATTCATCATGATTTACTTCTGGCTAGTGTCCACTCACATCTAAGGGACTGATGTAGGCTTCATATTTATTGTGAAAAGAGACACAGATTTTCTTGACTACTCTTCATAGAGGAAGAATTTAGTGTATCATGTCAGCCCCTAACTGTACTGATAAAATAGAGGGCACAGTCACAATGGTCATCAAGGGATCATTTTCCTGGTTTTTTTCATTACCTGACTGATTGGAATGGATCAGCGTGTCATAGAATTCTAGTCTCTAGTCGCCAAAAAGTTTTGAATCTAAATATATTGTCTTTTTTTGTTATTTTATGAAATGTAAAAGATAAATATGGTGTAATTTTTATAGGAAGTGGCATTAGTAATATTTTGCAACTCTAAATTTTTTAAATTGTGGTAAAATATACATAACATAAATTTTATCATTTTAGTCCTTTTTAGGTATACAGTTCAATGACATTAAGTATATACATTGACTTGGTTGTGCATCCATCACTACCCTCCATTTCCAGAACTTTCTCTTCCTAAATTGAAGCTCTGCGACCATGAAACAGTAACTCTTCATTTCACCCTTCCCCCAGCTCCTGGCAACCACAATTCTGTCCTCTATTAAGTTGATTACTCCAGGTACATCATATCAGTGGAATCACACAATATTTGTTCTTTTGTGTCTAGCTTATTTCATTTAGCATAACTTCATGTTTCACCCATGTTGTAGCATGTGTCAGTATTTCCTTTATTTTGAAGGCTGAATAATATCCAATTGCATGTATATATTCCACATTTCTATTTATCCATTCAGCCATCAATAAACTTTTTTTTTTTTAAGATTTATTTTTATTGTTTTTGACAGAGAGAGAGAGAGAGAGAGAGAGAGAAGGGGAAGGGCCCAGAATAGTCTATAGTTGTACATCATCGGTTTTTCCACATAGTTTCATTCCACAGGTGGGCGCGTGACTGCACAGGGCAGGAACTGGGCCAGGGTCTCACCCTGGTGAGAACCGAACTGGGGGCACTCCCCAGTTCAGCATATGGGTTCTCACAGCCTGGGGTCAGGATTTGATCCTCAGTCCCTTGGTCTGCAAAGTGAGTGCTTAACCCACTGAGCCATCCCGGCTTCCCCCATCAATAAACATTTTAACCTTTTGGCCATAGTGAATAATGCTGCTATGAAAATTGATGTACAAATACCTGTTTGAGTCCCTGCTTTTAATTCTTTAGGGTATATACACAGATGTGAAATTGTTGGATATATGGTAATTTTCTGTTTAATTTTTTTTGGAGAAACTACCATATTGTTTTACACATCTATGCCTCTGCATAGGTGGGAGGAGATAAATGACAGGATGGACACTCAAAAATAGTTATCTCTAGGCTAGGTGTCCCCAACCCTTAGGAACGGAGCTGCATAGTGGGAAGTGAGTGGTGGGTGAGCCAGCAAAGATTCATCTGTATTTACTTACACCCCTCCCATCTCTGGCATTACTGCCCAAGCTCCACCTCCTGTCAGATCAGCGGAAGCATTAGAGTCTCAAAGGAGCTCGAACTCTATTGTAAACAGGGCAAGTGCTATCCCCACTTCAGCCCCCTTCATCTCACCTCTAACCCTGTAGAAAAACTGTCTTCTGTGAAACTGGTCCCTGGTGCCAAAAAGGTTGGGGACTGCTGCTGTAGGTGGTAGAATTTCAGTTGGTTTTACTTTTTGTCTTATACTTTTTTAGATTGCTATAATTTTTTTAAAGCCATGATACATGTTATTTATACAATCTAAATGTTATTTTCTTTTAAGATTTTATTTGATTGTTTTTGACACAGAGAGATAGAGACAGAGAGAGAGAGAGAGGGAAGGGGGAGGGCCCAGAGCAGTCTCCATAGTTATTAGTTACTAGTTTTTGAACATAGTTTTATTCTACACCAGGTGGGCACGGAGCCACGCAGGGCTCAGGAACCAGGCAGGGGGCCTTCCTCATGGGAGGCGTGCCCCGGTGAGCCAGGGCCAACCAAACCAGGGGCTTCCCATATGGGAAACTTGCCCTGGCGAGAACCAGACTGGGTGCCTCCCACATGGAAAGCACACCGCAGTTCAGCATATGGATCCGCACAGTCTGGGGCTGGAATTCAGTCCTTGGACCTTGGGGGTGCAAAGCAAGTGCTCAACCTGCTGAGCCATTCTGGCACCCCTAAACATTATTGTTATTTATTTATTTATTTATTTATTTATTTAAAAAATTTATTATTTGACAGAGAGGCAGAGAGAGACGGAGAGAAGGGGAAGGGCCCATAGCCTTAGTTGTACATCACTAGTTTCAACATAGTTTCATGCCACAGGTGGATGTGGGGCCATGTAGGGTGGAAGTTGAACAGGGGGCTGGGGAGGGGGGCTCCCACATGGGAAGCAGGCCCTGGGCAGGAACCAAACTGGGGGTCTGGGGGTCCCCCACACGGAAAGCTCACCAAAGCTCAGCACATGGGTGCACAAGACTGGCTTGGACCAGGATTCAATCCTCAGATCCTGCAGCTACAAGGCAGGTGCTCAACCTGCTGAGCCATTCCAATATCCCTAAAAGTTATTTTTTATTGTGGGGGACATATATATTATGAAACAATTCAATGTATAGTAGGATGCTTTGCAGATTCATTTGCCCCCTTTTCTGCTGAAGTCAGAGGCCTTCTCCCTCAGCTGGTGAGGGTATGATAATGGCCTTGAAGCTTGCCCTGGGTGGAAGCATACCACCCCATCTTCCTTAGCAGCAATGCAGTGCTCAAAAGTAAAGTGAGGAAGGCTCACAACAAATGGCAGAGGAGCAAAGCTCAGTTCAAGCTCTAAAGAGCATGGAGCAATATTTAACATCCAGTGGATTCGACATACTCCTACGACTCTCCAGTTCTAAAACGCCTACCGGTAAGTAGGACAATGCAGTTTTTAGGCATGAGCCTGAGTGTTTTTGCATGTGGCTTTAATGGCTCTGCCTTTAATGGTGCTGGGTCCGTCCATACTGTGTTCTGGACCAGTGTGGTTCTAGCCAAGGCAGGGTATGCTACGTTATTGATTTGATTCAGATTTAATTGAGAAATGGCCAGTAAATATGGATGATAAAGGATTTTATAACCATAAATTGTGGCGGGAAAACTTTGGTTCATGTAGCCAAGCCTTCACTTGGTCTGTTTTCTGGGATAGTTAGATAAAGTGTTTAAAGGACTTGCCGTGAAAATATCAATGTCCCCATTTTTCATATTTATTTGGTCAGTCTACAAACCTGGAAAAGGTGTTTAAAGACTTGTAACAAACATGCTAAGAAGCTTGTCCCCATTTTTTGTATTTATTTGCTCAGTCTACAAACCCAGAGAGCATATCTAGCTCAGTGGAGAAACACAGTCAAACAATATTTAATTACTTGCCATGTCCTACTGTGCCCAGCATGACTGCTTTGTTTGTTTCCACAACAATGTGACTCTCATTTAGCAGCTCACAAACACACTCTAGGAATTGCTGGGTTAGAATAATGCCATGTTTAAGGCAGACAGAAACAGTAATTAACACCTTGCAAAACTATCTAAAATGAAAGACAAACTGAAATTATTAGCTCCCTTGGCTTCTAAGAGTGAAGATGTTGTTTTTATTTTATTTTTTTTAACTGCGGCTATTATCTTGGATGCATGTTAATAGACCTGGCAGTTGCTTTCCCACAATCTCCTCCCAGGAAGGTTCTTAAATAGAGGTGTGAACAGGGCAAAATCAATGGCTCTCAAACTTTGGTTTGCATGAGAATCACCTGAGGATCATGTTAAAGTTGCTAAGTCGCCATGGGTTCTGATTCAGTAGTCTGGGTTGGGCCTGATAATTTGCATTTCTAACAAATTCCCAGGTGATGGTGATGTGCTGGTTTGGCCACCACAGTGTGAAAACAGTTCTCAGCCCAGTCTGCATATTAAAATTATCTGGGGAGCCTTAAAGACTAGATGCCCTCCCCATCCCACAAACTAGTTACTTCAGATCTCCTTGGTAGGGATGGAACCCAGGTTGCACAACTCCCCAGGAGATTCTTAGGTGCATCTTTGGGTAGAAGACTAGCATCTTCCCAAAGAGTTGAACTTTGAAACTGGCCTTTGAAGCCACCACGGGCCATGGGTGTAATTTACAGCAGTCACACACCTGATAATTGCCATCTCTGTCTCCTTTCCTGAGTTCATGGTTGATGTCATTGGTCATTGGCTTTTCCTACTGAGCCTAGTGCAGCTTTAGAATCCTACCCTACACAGAGCTCTGGGAGGCCAGATTTCAGAGACCTCTGATTTGGGACTGATTTCCTTAAAGAAATACCCAGAAAGCCAAAAAGAAGAAAAAAGGGTGAAGGATGAAGAGCCATTGGGGGGAAATATAAAGCAATGGACAGGAGGGCCTCTCCTCCAATTTCCTTAACTCTCAAAAGTATAATTTGATGTTTGCAGTTTTTTATTTTTGTTTTTTAAGATTTACTTTATTGTTTTGAGAGGTGAGAGACAGAGAAGGGGGAAAGGTCCAGAGCAGTCTCCATAGCTGTACATCACTAGTTGTGACATGGTTTCATTCCACACAGGTGGATGTGGGGCTGCGCCAATAGGTTTGCACAGGCCAGGGCCAGGGATTTGATCCCCGGACCTTGTGGTTGCAAGGCACATACTTAACCTTTGAGCTATCCTGGCATCCCCCATCTTTGCAGTTTGTAGGTCTCTAGAGCTGCCATTCAGTTCCAGCATGCCTGGGGCAGAGCCAAGAATTTGCAATTCTAACAGCTTCCCAGGTGATGCTGGTGCTATTGATTGGGGATCTCAAAGTTTGAGAACCACCTCTTTAAGGCAGTCTTTAGGTAGCAGAAAGGTTAGAGCAGCTGCATTTATTCAGATGTTTCTTGACCAGGATTTAATGGTTATAAGTGTAGAATTTAGCTTATGTCAAATTAGATACAGGTTGGTAAGAACATTCCAGAATGGCATGTGAAGGGGTTTTTATTTTAAGCTTGTAGAAGTAGATACCCAGATAATGTTTGGTGGACAGGTGCTCCTCACTTGACAACAAAATAAAGAGAAATGTTAAAGTTTCTTTCATATATTTTGTAAGAAATGTATGAGTTTCTAGAGAATGAGATTGGGAAGAATAGGAGATGTTTTGTTTGTTGTTTTGTTTGTTTGTTTTGCCTTAACTTTCATACCATTCTGCACTGGTGCAAATTTTTAAGTCACATGAGTGTACTACTTCTGTAATGAATTTAAATTAATCTGTGAATTAGGTAGCATATTCCCATGTGACAGATGAAGCAACTCAGATCCAGAGGAGTGATTTGCTCAGGCCAAACTGCATGAAAAGGGACAGTAAATCTCCTTGGTTTTGATATTTGAGGTGGATGAAACTCCAGGATGGCCACAAAACCATCTTTGTTAGACCTGCCTAGGAATAAGTGACTGAGATGCTGAGTTGTAGGAGAGATTTAATAATACCCTTCACATAAAGGTCCCTGGCTGCAAACAGCAGATAATGGTTGGAGCTAACTTAAGTAGAAAGGCAATTGACACGGAATATATTGGTTCACAGAACTGATGGAAAAGCTAGAGAATAGGGCTTCAGAAGTGAGCAAGACTCAGTGGAGGTTGGCAGAAGAGAACAAATCAGGGTCACTCCCGGGGAAGAGTTTTTACCGCCACTGTGGAAAATCTGTGACTGTCCGTTCTTTGGGCCACTTTCTACAATGTTATTTCCAGGCCTATGTATCCTATGGGCTGAGAGTGGGTGACATATCCAGCACCTTGTTAATGTGTAGTGATTGGAAATATCTGGTCCCCTTTATGCTTTCACAGAGGGATTTAGTCCCTGCCTTTCCCCTAGGCACACACAAAAGGAGAAATTAGCCCAAATCGTAAAGGAATGAAAGGCTGTGCATTCTCACTTACACACCCATAAAACCAACAACAATGAAAACCTAGCAAATCTCCAACATCCTAATGTGACCCTTCCTTTACTTATAAGTAGTCATGTTTGATTGCCATAGCACAGTTTTCTAATTGCGTTGTCTGTGTTTTTTACTGGTTGTTGGATATGTAGTTCCCAGATATTTTCTCCCAGTCTGCAGCTTGTCTTTCTGTCCTTTTAACACAGGGTTTGTTTTTTTTTGCTGAGCAAAAGTTTTTAATTTTTATGAAGTGCAATTTATCACTTTTTCCTTTTATGAACTGGGCTTTTGAGATCATGTATAGGAGCTCTTTGCCTACCCCTAGAGTCCAAAGATTTTCCTCTGTTCATTCCTAAAAGTTTTATAGTTTTATATTTTACATTGAAATCCACAGTGTATTTTCAGATAGTTTTTGTATGAGGTATGAGACAGGCTGACTTAGATGTTTAATTGCTTCAGTGTTATTTGTTGAAAAGGGTCTTTTTTCCATTGAATTGCTTTTGCAACTTTGTCAAAAATCAGTTGAGTTTATTTATGTGAATCTATTTCTGGTGTGTCTTTTTAATTCTCTTGATCTACATGTCTGTCCCTCCACCGGCAACACACAATCATGATTAGTATAGCATTGGCTAGACTGATTTCTCCCACTGTAGCTATTCTAGTCACTTTGCCTTACATATAAATGTTAGAATAATCTTGTTTATAGCTATAAAAATCTTGTTTTTATCGTTTAATTGTATATATTTTAGCCTCTAAATGTTACATTTTGTAGAGTGGGCTAGATGTTAGTCATTATAAGTATTATAGATGGTTGAACAAAACAATTGACTTCACATTTAAATTTATAATTTATTGCTGATAGAAGCTATTTATCATGAAAAATGTCTTTTTAAATGTAATAATATATATATATATATTTTTTTTAAGTATAGTATAAGAACTTCTTAGGAAGTTCAAACATTATTAGAAATAATATAGACCCACTAACTTGTAAATAGCTTAAAAGAAAACTTCTCTGAAATTGTGCCCAAAATGTGACCATTAGTGTGTACACTATAATGGTGTGTTAAAAACTATGATTTATAGAAAAATAGGTAAAGATAATTAAAACAAGAATAGATTTGGAGGGGAAGCCGGGATGGCTCAGTGGGTTAAGCGCTCACTTTGCAGCGCTGGGGACTGAGGATCAAATCCTGGCCCCAGCCGGTGCGGAACCATATGCTGTACTGGGAGCTCCCCCAGTTCAGTTCTCTCTCTCTCTCTCTCTCTCTCTCCCTCTCTCTCTCGCTCTCTCGCTCTCTCGCTCTGTCAAAAATAAATAAATAAACAAAAATATATATTAAGAATAGATTTGGTAAACCTAGTTGATAATTTTTTTAATGTATTAATCTTAAATTACTAGCACCAAAATTTAAAAAGGTTAGGATCTAGATAACAAGATCATTATCTTTAGGGCACATTTTTAACACCTGTTGACTCATATAAATACAACATCCTACTTGAGAATACAAATACTGTTTTCTCAGTATAATTAAAATAAAATTCAGTGATTGTTTTGGTGACTGCTGAGATTCACCTGAAATCATGAATTGTAGCATACGTGTATTCTGCAGACTTGCCAATGGGTTCTATCTTTTTATAACTATTAAAAACCATGCATAAGAAACAGCACCTGGGGAAGCTGGGATGGCTCAGTGGGTTAAGAGCTTGCTTTGCAGCCCCAGGGACCGAGGATTAAATCCCAGCCCTTGCCCATGTGGACCTATGTGCTGAACTGAGGTGTGCCTCCCATGTGGGAGGCCCCCAGCCCAGTTTCTGCCCTGTGTGGCCCCTGCCCACCTGTGTGGAATGAAATCATGTCAAAAACTGATGACATACAACTATGGAGACTGCTCTGGGCCCTCCCCCTTCTCTGTCTCTATCTGTCTTTGTCTTTCTCTGTGTCTGTCAAAAACAAACAAAAAAATAAGCAATTAAAAAAATATTAAAAATAAAAAAAAGCAGCTATAATATCTATCTCCAAATATTCCAATGCAACCAACTTCTGAGAAATTTCTTATGGTGTCTATGAATTCAGTCACCATATTCTTTAAGCAGAATAAGGAAATTATTTCATGGCTAGTCAAGGATGACTTCTGCAATGTGCACACCAGTGACAAATATACATAGTAACTGACCAAAATGCCTTCTTTACAGAATGCATTTCATTTATAGTCTTAATTCATGTGAAGTTTTATGCTTAGGAAGTGCTGGGGAAGCCGGGATGGCTCAGTGGATTAAGCGCTCACTTTGCAGCGCCGGGGACCGGGAATCAAATCCCGGCCCCGGTCCGTGTGGACCCATATGCTGAACTGGGGAGCTCTGCCAGTTCAGTTCTCTCTCTGTCTCTGTCTCTGTACCTCTCTCACTCTCTGTCAAAAATAAATTAATTAATTAATTTAAAAAAAAAAAGTGCTATGCTGTCCACTTGTGGCCACTGGCCATGCATCCATCAGAGCAGGTTATGTTCCTTCTTCACTGGAGATAGATGTATCATCTGTAATCGTATTTCTAAAATCTTGCAGAAGGTTCCAAGTATCCCTTAGGCTTGATCTTGTGTGATGATCCGATAAAAATTTGTTTTAAAGAACTAAAAATTTAACTCTTCCAGATAGAATGAAGTTGCAGTATTTCTAAATATCAACCTTTTTTTTAAAGATTTATTTTTATTGTTTTTGACAGAGAGAGAGAGAGACAGAGACAGAGACAGAGAAAAGGGGGAGGGCCCAGAACAGTCTCCATAGTTGCACATCATTAGTTTTTCTACATAGTTTCACTCCACAGATGGGCACGGGGCTGCACAGGGCAGGAACTGGGCCAGGGTCTCGCCCCGGTAAGAACCAAACTGGGGACACTCCCCAATTCAGCATATGGGTCTGCATGGGCCAGGGCCAGAATTCGATCCTTGGTCCCTGGGGTTGCAAAGTGAGCACTTAACCCACTGAGCCATCCTGGCTTCCCCAATATCAACCTTTTTGTTTGCCCAGGGTTCTTAGCTAAAAGATAAAGTGTTAAGGATCTTTGAAGTTTATTGTGTCCTTAAACTCTTGTTTTAATCTTGGCAAAAGAGTGAACTCTGACCCTAGCCCTGTCATAGGATCTTCAGATTTCAACACCTCATCCTTTTCAAATATTTTGGCTAAATTCACATTGAGTAGCTGCCCTGGATTTCCACACTTATGATACAGTTACTAAGAGGGTCAATGTTTAAATTTTCAAAAACCGTCAAATCCTACCAACACCAATTTATTTTCACCTTAGGGTTATTGTACTTGTTATACAGTATTACAGCTTCTTCTAGTCTACTAGCTTTCTCATGGATTCTTTGTAGAACGAGTGTGGATTTTGGAAGATGTTGTCTGCTACTTTTCACTCATCTGTGTTAAACAGCATCATATGTGGCAGTTCTTTCAGCAGTCTGAGTAAATGCCATGACTGGAGAGCCTTGTTTTTCTGAGAACAGTTTAAGCTTATGGCCGCTTGGCACTTCTGTGGGTCTGAGGCTCCTCATCCACTGGAGTCCTTCTCGCTGTGGCTGGTTCTGCAGGTCCAACCCACTGACTTCTTCATTTTAAACGTAAGTCCACTATCCCAGCTGCCCCTCCACAGGGGACCAGTTTTCTAATGGTCTTTTTATCAGTTATTCAGATAAGGAGTTGTTTTTCATAATACTTTTCTACCAATAGGTGGCACTAATAATTCCCCCTAATTTAATAGTACCCTGGTAGTAAACCTTGTGTGGCATTTATAACTTATCTTATGCAGTTTTTGAGTTGAAACATAACTGCTTTTAAGTATCTCAAGCAAAAAAACACCCAATGTTTCTAATCAAGTCTTTAGCATCGCCTTTCTCTTGGATCACTGGCTTATAGATCTAGTCTCTTCTTTTATTCCGAGTCTAAACATCTTGATTGGTCTTCCAACAAAACAAGAAGTCAGGAAAACAGAAAACCCATTTGTTGAGGACCCCTTTCCATGGGGGAAAAAGACAACATTAATGTTGATTGCCTGGGCTGGAGAGGGGAACTGAGTTTTTTTTTAAACAAATTTACCAAATATTTGTTGCAGAACTACTCTATGCGAGTGTTCTATGTATTCCCCGTGAGGCAATGTGTAGAACTCTAAGACTTAGATTCTAGCCACAAAGCTTACACTCTAATTGAGATAAGACAGGGACACAAAGTAAATGTGAGATCTGTAATAATTTCCAATGTAGAGTACTTGTATAGGATGATATCCGAGAGCGAGTAGAGCAAAAAATACTGTGAAAGTTTGGAGGAGGTATAGAATCATTCAATCAATCAATCAATCAATCAATCAATCAGTCAGTATTTATTGAACATCCCCTATGCCATTGTTCTTGGCACAGAGAAAGCTGTGTTGGTCAAGACTTGTAAGATTTCTGCCTTCAGGGAAGGCCTCTCTGCGGAAGTGACGTTTTCAGCTGAGGCCTGAAGCATGAGGGTCTAGAGAAGCTATGTGTGCAGAAGGGCAGCTAGTGCAAAAGCCCCATCTCAGGAATTAGCTTGTTGTGTTTCCAGGAAGGAAGAAGGCCTGGGTGGCTGGAGGATAGTGAGCAGAGAGAGGAACAACAGAAGATGGGTGTGGAGGCCAAAGGCATGCGGGGAAGACGAGGAGCTGGATTTGTGACCTTTGGGAAGGCTTTATGGACCAGGTAGAACTTGATTTGGGACCATTTGAAGAACCAGTCAAACTTGGGTGGTGGGAGGGGGATAGAGAGGTTAATCCATGTTGAGGGTTGTATGAGTGCTCATTCAAATATAGCCACTCCTCACTTCATGACCTACCTGTTTAACAACCACTCAGACATACGACCAGTTCCCCAGGAGGGAAATCCCTGTTCTCAGTCCATGTCTCATTCCCCAACTCAGTATTCACTACACCAGGAGTGTCCACCTTTTCCTTCCTGGGTTACCTCGGAAGAATGTCTTGGTCCACACATAAAATACACTAACACTAATGATAGCTGGTGAGCTAAAACTAAATTACAAAAATACCTCATCAGAGGAAGCCGGGATGGCTCAGTGGGTTAAGCGCTCACTTTGCAGCGCCGGGGACCGAGAATCGAATCCCAGCCCCGGCCCATGCGGACCCATGTGCTGAACTGGGGAGTTCCCCCAGTTCAGGTCTCTCTCTCTCTGTCAAAACAATAAAATAAATAAATAAATAAATAAATAAATAAATAAAATACCTCATCATGTTTTAAGAAAGTATATGAATTTATGTTGCACCACATTCAAAGTGGTTCGGGGCCACACGTGGCCCATGGGCTGCAGGTTGGCCAAGCTGGCACTACACAAAGTGTTTGTAATCACACGAAACTACATATTTTGTTTATAAGTGTGGTGTTGTGTGATATCTATGAAAAATACATGCCCTATAGGGCCATGACACAGCATACTATGTCCACCTTTAAGCTTCTCGCTTATCAACCAATCCACTTAACCCAGTCACAGGAACGGAACTCAGGCAGTAAGTGAGGAGTGCCCATACTTGCTCACCCATCCACAGTGCCTGAGTTGCAGAGAAGTCAGGGTTGCTGTATTGCTGATGGTGATGAAGATGATAATGACAATGATGGTGATAGTGATGACAGTTGCCAGTACTTCATGAGGGTTTACTTTGTGCCAGGTACTGTGATAAGCACTTAACCATGTCTCATCCCATTTCTCATCACATCTGTCCTCCAAGATTGGTATAGTTATTATCCCCATTTTACAGATGAGAACACAGAGGCACAGAAACCTTAAGTAACTAGTCTGTGAGTGGTTTGCTGAAGTGAGGCATATTCATTTTCCTGTTCTCAAAATAAAAAACTGCCAAATGAACTAGAACTTGTTTGGTAGAAGCCAGGAAAACAGAACACCAGTTTTTGCCTCCCTCCCTTGAAGAATACAGAGAAACAAAGCTCACTCAGTGTGGGTGACAAGGAACTGGGTGCCCCAGGTCTTATAAAAGAGGTTCAGCCTTCTTTTATGTGCAGCTACACCTCCTAATTCTGTCAGTCCGGTGAGGGCTCAGTGAGGGGAAGCCCATGTGTGCTCCCACAGCTCTCTTTGAGAAGCATCACATGCTCAGAGGGACTGCATTGCTCACAAGCACAAGGCTCCTTGAGAAGGTGACTTCTACATCTGTCATCGTTGGTTGTTTGTGCCTGTAATACCCTGACCTCAGTTTCTCCATGTGCAAAATGGGACAATGGAACCTACCTCCTGGGTATTGGGAATATTAAATAAGATAACATAAAGTGTTTGATGGCAACAATAATGGCTACCACTTAGCTGTGTTTGCTCCTAGTAGAGTGCCTGTTAAATATGAGGTACTTAAGTAATGGAGCAATTTATATTTACTGTTATTATTATTACCTACCGGTAGCTCATCTAGCCTTCTATTGCTCTGTGGTGCTCACACTGTGGAAATCACCACTTTCCTTTCTCCAGCCAGGCTGAAAGCCTTTCACTGTTCTCTGTCCTAAGCCCCAAATCATCAGTTCGGCCATCTCCAGACACCCAAGCATCCATGTACCTACACTGATTTACAAACATTTCAACCTGAGTGTTCCATGCCCCCATTCTCTCAAGAAATTTTTCCAGTGCTCAACATTTTAGCAGTTACTTAAGAAATAAAAGAACATTTATCTAATGTATTCTTAAGCCTTGTGCATTTAGAGTGCAATCTCAGTATTCCTGGGTGATCAAGGGGAACAAATACCAAAACCACTGGATCTTCCACAGAGTCAAATAATGGTGTAATTTTACAAGACGGAGGAAATATGTAGTTTGGGATAAAAGACCCTATTACTCACTTCCCTTTCCTTCCTGCAGAGTACTGAGAACATTAAGTAACAGTTTATGATGGACTCAGCATGGCTCACTGGAATGCTGGTCTTTAAGTGCGCTCTAAAAGTGGCCGTTAAGGACTGCTTTGATGGACATGACCAGCCGCCAGCAGCCACGTGCATGTGGGTCCTGGGAACGCAGACCCTGAGACTGATGGCAATAGTGCCACATTCATAGCGCAGAGTTCCTTTGGGTCAATCTGATCATTGACTAAATAAATATTTGGTGATATTAAGAAATCACTGTTGATGGTTTACGGTGTGATAATTGCAGTTACAATTTAAAAAATAATTCTTGTCTTTGAAGGATACATATTGAAGTTTGAATTGATGAAATGATACAAGGCTTGAGTTTTGCTTTGCAGCAATCTAGTTCAGAGTGAGGAAGGTTGGTGAGGGATATAGTTGGAAACAAGACTGACCATAATCCGATAATTATTAAAGCTGAATGATAGGTACATGTGGTTCCTTATGTTCTTTTCTCTATTTGTGTATGCTTTTGAAATTTTCCATAATAAAAAAGATTTTTTAGGGTTGTCCTGAGTGAGGGTTGAGAGTAGGAGTATGTGAGCTTTCGTGCACAGACTGGGTGTTCAGATCATTTAGGCTCATGAAGGGATCGTAGGTGAGCTTTCCATGGTGTTCCAGAGTGACTTTGGGTCACGTGTCGGTGAGTGCGCAGCCCATGTCTGATGAATATTTAGTGAGTAAATTAAAGCAGAAAGGCGAAAGCCCTGATCCTTCTCCTGTCTTTTCAGTGGAGCCCAGGGGGAATATGCTGGTCTGGCCACAATCCGAGCTTACTTAGAAGGGAAAGGAGAGAGACACAGGACGGTGAGTACGGGCAGATAGACGGTGCTTGCTCACTGCCTGGGGGCAGCCAATCCAGCTCCCAGGATTCCTTTTGTTGTGTGGGGCACTTCCTCCGTAGCTATGGGAACAGATAATGAAGACACAAATTTCTGTGTGCGGGCGATTCTGATCCTTGCCTCCAAGACACTGTACTGGACCATTCCTAGGGAAAACATTTCAGAGTTAAAAGGCTTTTGTAACGGCTCTTCCCGGGGGGATGTGGGGGGTGAGGAGGGGGCAGGAATGTCACCATTCCAAGCCTCCTCTCTGTGGCTCTGCCCTGCCCCCAGGCCTAGACAAAGGGCAGAGACCGAGCTTTAATTTTTCTATAACACCTACTGTGCCTATGCATGCTCAAAAAATATTTATTGAATCAACACACCCCCTATTAAATGAATGTCAGCTCTAAGCAAGAAAGAAAACATAGTCGAGGTCATGGTTCTGCTTCATTGTTTGCTTTGGGTATGAGAGTCTAGTCTCCATGGTCCAAACTGCTGGGGGGGGGGGGTAGGGGCTTGTGGGGGCCAGCAGGTGCTAATGGGCTTGACAGGACCCCACTCAAGGCCCCAATAAAGGTAGTACCTTTAGTGTTTGATCTGACACAGGCTTCACATTGTAGCTGAAGGTGGTCTGTGTTCCTGGGGCCTTGAGTTTAGTGATGACCTCCACTAATGTAGACCTTCTACTGAGCTTGGAGGTGGATTCTTAAAGGGAGCAGCAGTGAAAGTCAGGGGCAGAAAGTTAGACAAAAGGGTGCTGGGAGGTCTGGCTGCATATGTAAGTCGGGTGCAGTAAGTGGTTGCCTGATTTTAGTGCATTTCTGGTTTTATTAAGATTGGGATTCTTTGAGTGGATTTCACAATGAGAGAATCTAACAACTGTTTCACTCCCCTTTCAAAAAACGAGAAGATAAAAGGAACATGTTTCTCTCCCATTTCCTTCTTATTCATCCTCATTCCACATGTATGTTTTCCCAGGCCTTCATCCTGGTTGGAAAAGAGAACTGATTTTCAAAGACCTTTGAAAAACAGGACATTTGCTAACTGAGCAAATTACTGAAGACTGGCCACATGCAGCATTCTGTGTGCCAGTCCAGAGGCACAGTCCCTGACAGTCCATCTTGGTTACGAGTATTTTTCATTTGTTTTTCGTGTGTGTAGCTTTCTAAAGAAGAGTTAGTCTAGAATTGTACAGTTGTTGGTTTTTTTTGGTGTTTTTTTTTTAAAGCATTTATGTATTTAATATATTTATTTATTTATTTTTATTTTTGACAGAGAGAGAGAGAGATACAGAGACAGAGAGAGAACTGAACTGGGGGAGCTCCCAGCCCAGCACATGGCTCCGCACGGGCCAGGGCCAGGATTCGATCCCCGGTCCCCGGCGCCGCAAAGCGAGCGCCCAACCCACTGAGCCATCCCGGCTTCCCCCGGTTGTTGTTTTTTTTGAGCTGCAGAGTCTCAACACTGTCGTAGATTCAGATCAGAAATGTTGGAGCTCCAGTTGTCCAGTGAAAGGATAATGGGTGACTGACATGAAAAGTTCCCGTTTTTCCTCCTTGGCTCCATGGACTGATAGAGCACTTGGAGCTCCTCGCCATTACGCTCGTTAATCATGAGGTGTCTGGGGATCCCGGGAAGAGATCTGTTCACCCTGTGTGGCCATCTGCAGTTGCTCCTCTCCCGTCCCCACCCCACACCCCACCCGCTTGATGGCGAGGCCTCTGAGATCCACACTGTAGGGCTCAAAGGCCGGTGGAGAGCTAGTAAAGGGCCAGCTGCAACCCAGGTTCCATCCACGCTGATGCTTCCCACCCCTTCTTGTTTCCCAGTTCACCACTTTGACACCCAGAATTGCCTGTGAGTGCTCAGGAGCTGGGGACCCAACCGAAAGGTAGAGGTGAAAGGATGAGAGACCTTTGGACTGGGC
Source organism: Craseonycteris thonglongyai (assembly GCA_004027555.1). Taxonomy (NCBI): domain Eukaryota; kingdom Metazoa; phylum Chordata; class Mammalia; order Chiroptera; family Craseonycteridae; genus Craseonycteris; species Craseonycteris thonglongyai. The sequence continues at coordinate 70,368 of PVKE010001026.1, read as the reverse complement.
CTGAGCAGAATTCTTCCATGACTCACAGATTCTTTCCAGCCCCCTTTCCCTCTTTGTATTTTCCAGTCCTGCCTTCTCTCACAGTCCTGCCTGTGACATTGCTTCAGGCATCACTGTCACACTCTTGTCACTGAGGTGTTGCGAGAGAGAGGCTATTCTATTCTGAGGGAAGGACGGGAGCTGGGTACTGCATTTTCAAGGGGAGGAGTAGGAGAGGCAAGGAAGGCCACCTAGTCACTGAACTGGTCGAAATACAGAAATTGTAAGTTTGGAAAAGATTTTAAGTAAAGCTGACTTTTAGTTAGAGAAGAATGACTTCAAATAATCAGGGAAGGTTTTTCCACATCAGAGAAGTCTGAGACAGCTGTTCCTGCACAGCAGACTGTCATGAGATCCGGTAAAATACACTCTTTTTTAGGGAAGTGTGGGGAAATCATGTGCTACAGAACCACCCGGGTTCCTCACGGTTCTCTTATTTCAAGCTGGTTTTGGAAGTTATTTTCACTTTGCTCTTAGGTTAAATTTCAGGGGTCCTTAAAATGCAACAGCTAAGTTCTTACTTTACCAGTTTAATCTGGGAGAATACAAATATTTTGTTTGTTTTTTGAGAAAAGGTGAGAGATAGAGAAGTGGGGAGGACCCAGAGCAGTCTCCATAGTTGCACATCATTAGTTGTGACATGGTTTCATTCCACACAGGTGGATGTGGGGCCACGGGTGGGAACCGAACCAGGGGCCTCCTACATTGGAGGTGAGAGCCTTCACTGTTGAACCCAGCATATGGGGTTGGTTGCATGGGCTGGGGTTGGGAATTGAATTCTGGATCTTGGGATTATGAGGCAAGTGCTCAACTGCTGAGCTATCCCAGCATTCTGAAAATACAAATTTATTTTATTTTTTTATGTGTACATTTAATTCATTTTTAGTTATTTATGTTGACAGAGAGAGAGAGATAATACAGAGACAGAGACAGAGAGAGAACTGAACTGTGGGAGCCCCCAGTTCAGCATATGGTTCCGCATGGGCCGGGACGGGGATTCGATCCTCGGTCCCTGGCGATGCAAAGTGAGTGCTTAACCCACTGAGCCATCCTGGCTTCCCCTGAGAATACAAATTTATTTAACAAATTCTTATGTAACGATTACCATGTGCCAGGCACTGCCTTAAACACTTTATAATAACTCAGTTTGTTGTCAAATATTAACTCAGGTTTGTTGACCAGAGACTGAGTTTCCTATAGGAAGGGAAAACATTGACCAAAGGAAAAAAAACCCCACCAAAAAACACCTCTAAACACCTGTATTTTTTCTTCCCAATTGTGTGGGGCCAAGTAATGGTTTATGGTTCACTTGGTTCAATTTTTACGAACAATAAGAAATCAATTTCTTTTGTAAAGGAACATTTCTCCTGAATCCTTTGAGGATGAGCTGTGTTAGATCTATGCCAGGCACATTAAGGAGTTAGAAAAATACAGCATCCCTAAATGGGCATAAATGCAGCAAAACAGATTAGTTTTGGATAAACTGAAGCATCATATCTGGGTCTTATTGTTTCCATGCTCCGCCCCTTTTTAAAATTTATTTTATTGTTTTTGACAGAGACAGAGAGAGTGGAGAGGGGCCAGAGCAGTCTCCATAGTTATACGTCATCCATTTTCAACATGGTTTCGTTCCAAAACTGGCCTGGGGGCCTCCCAAGTAGGAAGCACACTCCAGTTCAGCATATGGGTCCGTCTAGTCTGGGGCCGGGATTTGATCCTCAGTTCCTGTGGCTGGAAAGTGAATACATGACCCACTGAGCCATCCCGGCTTCCCCCCCACTTGACCTGTTTTTATGCTTAGTTTATGACTGTCATGGGAGCTAAGGATTCACTGCACAGAATAAACACCCAGTGAATGATGACACAATTGGTGTATTGGCGTGGGAGCCTTGGCACTTTGTTTACTGTTTTCATCTCTCCTGCACCTCAGCATAGCTGAGCAGAGTACTGACACTGCATTGGGCATTGAGTCCTACCTAGATTGAACTTCCAATCTCATGTTCTTGTAAGATACTTTCTGCATATTATAACTGAGACAAGTTGAGAAAGAACCCAGACCTAGTTTTGGTGTGCTGGGATGAGGGAGAAGAGTACCAATAATCTGAAAGTCTTCAGGGAACAGTGTTTGGAGAATCAATGGAAATTCCTCTTTTGGTCTTTGTTTTACAATACAGTAATAATGTCATTGTAGTAGCTTTTAAGGCACTAGTGGTCAGTTGAAATAAAGGATATGGTGCCTATTTAATATTGGCTTTAAGAATGTTGCTTTTCTGTCATTATGAACAACCTGGTAGTTATTTTTTCTACTTCCTTTCTTTCATCCCTAACCTAAGGTTTGCCTCATTCCGAAATCAGCACATGGGACCAATCCTGCAAGTGCCCAAATGGCAGGCATGACAATTCAGCCTGTGGAGGTGGATAAATACGGAAACATTGACACAGCTCACCTCAAGGCCATGGTACTTACTCATCTGACGCTTAGTAGGTGGGAGAGGTCTGGGTTGGGAAGAGGTTGGTGGGGATCAGGGACTGGATGGTTTATATCAACATTAAGTTCTTTGCATTCTAATTAAATGACTGCAATTCCTCCTCTGAATGGGTCTGGGGAAAATGACATTAAATCAGAAAACTTAACTGTCTCTATAAAAACAATAAAAAGCAACAGTCACATTTTTTGGTCCAGAATAAAGCTGATCATAGTCTACTTTACCACTCCCTTCATCAACATGGAGAAGGTTCCTTAAATTGAAGTCCCATTCTCTAATTCATGCATGGGTGAGAAACTGAATGAATTATTCATGGCGGTAGTAAGGGTACTCATTGCAGGACCTGCCTACTCCTTCCCCCATTAATAACCAAACTGGCAGTCATGGTGTTTCTCCATCTTTGTGTTGGGAATTAAAACATAAATGTAGATATTGCAAAAGTCTGTGGCTCTCCCAGCCATTACCTGCTGAATTTCGGGCAGCATTCCACCCTCCTTCCTGAAACACCAACCCCCACTCCCAACCTTTCAACCTCCAGGAAGAGGTTGCCTAGCAACCGTATCTGCTTTCCACTGGTGGACTGGAGGCTGCATCTTAACAGGGAAGGAAATCAGTTGAATAGCAATGTGGTTTTGTCAGGGTTATTAGGCATGGAGTCTGAGAACTTCAAGTAACTGCTTTCAAAGGGAAGTGGAAAACACACAATGCTGTTCATCTCTCCCATCCACTCCCACTCTTCCAGCAGCCCACAGAGCTTTTACTGACAAGTATTTTGGTCAGTGGTTGTAACTACTAAGTCTCCCTAATATAGAATATGACCCTAGGTTGTTCCCCCCACACCCCAAACCTGCTCAGACTTGCTGGCCAAAAATATAGAAATGTGCCTATTATAAATGCTTACCATTTGTCAAAGGGAAAAATGAGGGAGATTTTTAAAAATCAGAGCAGGAACACTCCATGTGGGAATTCTAACTTCAACAGAATGGAAAGGAAGGGGAAGAAGAATGGATATGGCAAAATGAACAGAACATTAACTATGACATTAGATATGTCTGGTACCAAAAGGGTCTGAAATAATGGAGACCTAGCCCGAAGGGATCTTGTTATTATTTTTGGAATGACTAATGAAGGGAATGATGGTTTGTGGGTCTTTTATTTATCCTACTTTGAGACAAATTTAGAAATGAAAAGACCAAGACTTTATCTTTTTCAATCTTTAAAATGAAAAGCAAGGCTTTGACCAAGAAAGACACATTTATTCCTCAGCCTCCTGCTGCCCTTCTCTATCCCACAGGTGGATAAGCACAAGGAGAGCCTGGCAGCGATCATGGTTACGTACCCATCCACCAACGGAGTGTTTGAGGAGAACATCAGCGACGTGTGTGACCTGATCCACCGACACGGGGGTCAGGTCTACCTGGATGGGGCAAACATGAACGCTCAGGTGGGCAACACGGGAAGGGCTCCCTGAGAACACTGTTAAGTGAAAACAATTCTTTCCCCTGACTTCCTGACAGGTCATGACATTGAATTCAGCGTGGAGGTTGACTTTTTTTATTGCCAGTTTCAAATGAAGTAGCCCGGTTTCACTGAGATTGCAAATCCTAGACAAGGTGATGGGAGGTGCAGGGGAGGAGCCAAAAAGGCTGAAAGGGAGCAGAGAATGAGCTTGTCAGGGGTACAATCCTTTTAGGGTGCTCCAGGCAAGAAGGTCACCTGACTCCCTTCCTGAGGAAATTCAGACAAGTTCTGGCCACTGGTGAATGTTGATCTCCCATGGCCTTGGACAAGCCATTAACCTGGCTTCAGCTTCCACAATGTGAAATAGCCAAATAGTTCTGCTCCTGGAGGGTCAATCCTGATTACTTTGGGGTGGGGGGTCCTGTGTAATGTGCACCTCTGAGGAAATGGTGTAGGGAGCCATTGGGGTAGAGGAGTATCGTCATCTTTCAGAGTCTTAACTTCTTGGTCATTGCTTGTTTTCCTATTTCAGACTTTTTCTGCTTTGCTTTGCTTCTGTCTAATTCTCTTTGTAAGTGAAGTCGAGGATTGTCTATTGCTTCAATAGCATAAATGCATTCTTTCTCTTTGGCCCCATTCAAAGTCAGCCCTAATGCCAAAGTGGCAGGGACGCCTGTTGAATGTTGGCGGTTGGCATCAGGGTGGTCTCAGGAAAACTGCCACCTCCCTTTCTCTCCCTGGGCTCAGCATCCTCTTGGGCAGCCCTGCAGCCCCTTCTATCAGGGTACCCAGAGGGGCCCTTCAGTAAAGTGCTTGAGACCCAAAGCCCACTGTGCAGAGGGACATAGAATTGCTGGGGTGAACGTTGCCTGTTTTACTAGCAAGGAGTACATCCTTTCTTGTGCTGATGTGGCTAATGAGCAATTGACTATATTAAAACCTGTATTTTAGAATCTAAATTAGGCTAAATGGTCAGTTGCCGTTCCCACAGTAACCACAAGCCTGGTTTTGCCGGCGGAACACAACCAGGACTGAGGACGGCCCGTGAGCGCCACTGCCGGAGCGGGAGGCCGCCGCGTGCAGTGTGGCCACCTCCCCGGAGCACCTCGCAAGCTCGTGGCTTTTGCTCTTTCCCTTCGTGGTAGGTGGGAATTTGTCGTCCTGGAGACTTCGGGTCTGATGTCTCACACCTAAATCTTCACAAGACCTTCTGCATTCCCCATGGAGGCGGCGGCCCTGGCATGGGGCCCATCGGAGTGTGAGTTCTGGGCCACTGGTTTTGGAATGGCTTTGGAGACTGAGAATGAAAGAATGGCCCCAATCTCATTATTTCTCATCGCAGTCTTGAAGCGGCAAGGGTACCTTCATATGTAGTGTGCCTGTCGGGGCTGGGGCAGGAGCAGGAGCAGTGGAAGGGGTGCTTTGAGGGTATGTCCAAAGAGGGTCATCATTAGGGTTTACTAGCCACAGTGTTTGGCCACACAGAGCTCCCATTCATGCACACACAGGGCAGGTTTATTGCAGGGTAACAAAGAGGCAGTGTTCCTGGCGTATTATGGATCAGAATTAGAGTATTAGCACCTAGATGTGCCTCTCAGACTTAAACTTAGACTTCCAAGCAGTTTTTCTTTTCTTTTTGCTTTTAAAATCAGCCGATGGTTACATTGAAACTGAATCATGTAACAGCGACAAAAAGGACGCATAGTAGAAAAGTGGCTGCCAGGAGCTGCAGGGCAGGGGGAATAGGGCAAGTTGGCAAACGGTACAAACTTTCAGCTATAAGATGCATAAGGTCTGAGGACATAATGTATAACATGGTCACTACAGTTAATAACACTGTATTGTATACCGGTAATAGAAATTTGCTAAGAGAGTATGGCTTGCATGCTCTTATACCACCGTCCCCAAAATGAATGGGGGTGTAAGGTGCACTTTGCATCGTGAATTCTTATTATATCTGAGATAAGGAGGAAATAAAGCTTATTACTAGAAATAAGTGGATGAAGTCAGAAGAAGACTAAAGGAATATCTTGTAGCTACTAAGTTTTTACACTGTGGAATGAAACCATCTTATGACCATGCTGCTAAGCAGCCGTTTCCAGAGCTTCAGTAGTCCAGAAATGTGCTCAGGGCGCCAATCTTCAGGGTTGGTGAGATCCTGGCCCCCTTGCTTTTTCCTGCTTCCCAAAGATACAACATGTGGATCTGGGAAGGAGGGCGTGTGGGACTGGGAGGTCCCCACATCCTCGTGAGCCCATGGCTCCACGTGCTATTCCATGGCTGCCTGCCTCTGCCAAATCCTCCGCCACGGTGCTTGGGTGAGTCAGCTGCTGGTGGGTGAGCCATGCTTCCAGCAACAGGAGAAGGAAGAACCACTTCCTGCACACCTGCCACATAGCAGGTGTTGGGTCCCTTCCACTTTCCTCTCTGCTAGAAGCAGAGCTTCCTGAGAGGGCCCGGTGCTTGCCTGATGGGTTGGATCGGATCTTGTTTCATCTTCTGAATTTGTACTTAAAAAAATACAGGAAGAAGCATCTTGCTCCTTTTCTGCCCAGCCATCCCATAATTTCGGTAAAGCCCAGTGAGGATGCTCGGCCTGTGGGCACGGTCAGCGCAGCCCCGTGGGGCTCCAGTTCCATCCTGCCCATTTCATGGGCGTATATCAAGGTGAGGCCTGTGAAGGGGTGTCAGGTAGGTAGGGGATTCATGTGTGTTGGGGGTGGGGCTAAGGATGAGGAACGGTAGACTTCCTTCTTAACATAAAAATGAAAAAAACAAAAACAAAGCCTCATGATCTGAAATGCAGTTAGCAAAGATTGCTGATGACTTGGGTGGAAGAAACCTTCCTACAGAAATCAGCTGAAATTTATTTCATCTCATCGTCATTATGCTGTTTCCTTTGGGTTTTCATAGTGCCTTTCACATCAGAGAAATTAACATAGCAATATATTTTTCCAGACAGAGTTAAATTCGATGAGTCATATGGATATTCTGGCCAAATCATTTGGTTTCCTGTAGGATTTGTATGGACCCTTCCAAGGGAAAAGCAGTGCACATACTAATTGTTACCCTTGGTTGAGATCCTGAGATAAATTTTAGGAATGCATCTCACTCTGCTTTGTATTTCTCCAGAGCCTGGAGGGAAAGCAGCAAACATTTGCTTATGTGGTGGTTTCCCAGAGCTCTTTGCCCCTGATGGACTGTGGAACTAGACTCTCGGGGGTAGTTAGAATTTGTCACAGAACAGGTTTCGTTCCTTTCTGTTTCTACAGAAAACATGCAGGCCAGAGTTTACACAGTTCTGTTCACACTGGCCTGGCTGCCTCCCGGGCACACAAGACAGTGCGTTAGATAGGAATACTTGTTTAGCCTTCCTCCTTAAAGGACGGGTGAAACAGAACCCCGAAACAGCGATGCAGATCATGCCGATGACTCTCTGGGGCTCGCTGTTATTCTTGAACAGTGTGGCACATGTGGTTCTTAAGGAAAACTTTCTGAGAAGCTGGAAAAACAATTCTGTACCTCAGAGACTAAAACCTGCTTTTTAAAATGATACTTGAGTTGTTTAGCAAACAGTAACAACAAAATCACTTATAATAAAGGTCTGCTTCTTTGCAAACAGAATGTAATTCCCAGCTTCCTTTTGTTCCCTATGTACTATAAATCCAGGTTATTTGTCATCAACAGTTTTGGATTGGAGACGATTTCCCACATATAGAAAATAAATGTCCCAAGGCTGGTTTGGGCATGTTCCAGGAATACCAGACAGAGCCCTTGTTTAAAAATGACATAAGTAAAGTAGGGTTTAAGCTACCCCTTTGACTTCAGGCATTCTCTTCATTTCAGGCTGTTGATATCTATCACCTGGACTCTAAACTACCTCTTCTCTCCCTGCTTCCGTTCTCTTGGACACTCCCTAAGCAATTCCCCATAAGGGCCACTAAGCTTCCCCTTGCGTCCCTTTGCCATCACCACTGGGTCTCACCAGCCTACATGTAGGAAACTCTTCCAACGTGCACATGTCTATAACCCATCCCAGAGAATCAAATTCGGCAGTGAGGGCTAGGGCTTGGGCCATCAAGCTGCTCAGTGACTCTGATGTACAAATTGGGAGCCAGTGCCTGACTGAACCAAGTTCAAGTGCTTAGCAAAGGTTTGGGGATTGTTAGAGGCAGTCACAGCTCCTCAGGCTCTGAAGTAACCCCCAGACTGCAGCCATGTGCCTTCACTTCCACAACTTGGTTTTTGCCATTCTTTTCATTCGGACTGTCTTCCCCTTTCTCTTTGTCCAGATTCTACCCGTTTTTAAGTTTCCACTCAAATTCTAACTCTTTTCTTTTTTTATGGAAGGCTTCCTATTTTTTAAAGATTTATTTTTGTTTTTTTGACAGAGAGACAGAGAGAAGGGGGAGGGCCCAGAGCCGTCTCCATAGTTGACAGCATTAGTTTTCCATATAGTTTCACTCCACAGGTGGGCACGGGGCTGCGCAGGGCAGGAACTGGGCCCGGAGCCTCCCACATAGGCCCCGGCAAGAACTAAACTAGAGGCACACCCCAGCTCAGCATGTGGGTCTGCATGGGCCAGGCCCAGGATTCGATCCTCGGGCTCCAGGGATGCAAAGCGAGCGCTTAACCTACTGAGCCATCCCAGCTTCCCCTCAAATTCTAACTCTTAACTTGAGGAACCCTTCTTTGATCAGCCTGGCAAAATTATCCTCTCCTTACTTTGGACTTCATTGTCCCTGTTGTTTTACTTAATGCTTTCTCATGTGCTTTATATTAGTTATGTATTTAATATATATCACGTCTCCATCATACATGTTGTATTCTGGGAAGAAAATAGGCAATAAAAATTGGTGCAGTCTTGACTTTAAGCTCTTTGCTGGTGATGACATTCACACCATATAATCACAGGGACTTATGAGCCACCAGAAAAGGATACATTTGAATCTGGCATTGTTTATAAACATAAATGGCTTTGACTGTGGACAGTTGGATTGTGGTCAAGATCCCATGGGATTCTTGCCAATTATCAAGACATCTCAAATTCACATTAAACAAAAACTCCCCCAAATGAGTATCCTAAAAACAATTCTTTCTCCTTTTTAGATAACACATTAGCCAGTTGTCAGTTTTGCCCTGCTCTAAGCTTTGTGACTACAATAAGAAATGTAAAATTACTATTCAAAGGAGAAAACCAAGAATTATTACAGTCTTCAAGAGGACTGACAGATGTCCTTGTTAGGATTTTCCACTCACCTGCAATTTATAGCGTGATGGTTGGCTGACTTCCTTTGTAGGGGGCTTTCTGTGGGGGTGTCCTTGCTGAGTTTCCTTTGTGTTGACCTGTTTTTCCCTTTGTTGCAGATGATGGGTGGCAAGGGCCTGAAACAGGCCACGGAAATTGCTATATTAAATGCCAACTACATGGCCAAGCGATTAGAAAAACACTACAGAGTTCTTTTCCGGGGTGCAAGAGGCAAGTATCAACTTTAGTCTACCATCGCCTTGGTTTTTTTCTTGGGTAAACCATGATTGACCCAGTATACGTTGTTTTCTGAAGTGGATGCGAAACTTATTTCTTAGCAGATACCAGAGAAAAGCATGGAGTTATTGGAAATAATTCCAATTTAGTGAACAGTTCAGGGGTATCAGTGTTTGCGAGGCACTGCAATGAACTTAAGTCTACACGTCCCAGGTCAACACGGAGCCCACACCACTGACAGATGTACATAAAGCCACAAACTCATTACATTGCATGGTACTGTGGGGATGTCCCCAAAGAGTGGAGTGATTTAAGATGGGGCAGAGGTATGATGCAGTATTTGGGAGAGCCTTATGGGAGCTGCCATTTGAGATGAGCCTGGAAGCAAGAGTAGCAGAAGCCCAGTAAACAGTTACAGGAGGAAGCCTGGGGTGGGGTGGGGGAGGGGGGAGTTGTCTGGGTGGTGGGAGTGCTGGGTGGGTGGAAGGATAGGAGAGGAGAGAAGAGGGAGTAGGTGAGGATGAGGTTGGAGAAGGAGCATGGGGCCTTGAAGGTCTTGAAGGGTTGTGGACTTTACCCTTGAGCCAGAAAGGTTTTTGAGCAGAGGAAAGAGGAGTAAGAGAATGTTAAAATCGTCAAGACAGTGGCAGGGGCTGAACATGCCATTAGCAGTAGTTACTGATAAGTTGAGGGTGAAGCCAATTGTAGGTAAGCCTCTTAGGCTTGTACTAGAGGGGATAATAGAGGGAGGGAAAGTCACCCTGGAAGTGATGGGAGGGGAAGAAGTCAGGTAGAGAAGCAGAGACTTACTTGGCTGTGTGCAAAGAATCTGAGAGGAGAGTGGAAGCTTGGAAGTGGTGAGACCCAAGGAAAGAATGTTGAAAACCAGGAGCCAAACCTCTGAAACAGATAGCTACAGTAAGAGGGATGCAGAAGGGCGGCCAGCTGAGGGGGGACTCCATTTCTGAGGTGGCTTCAGAACGCCCACAGCGAGCAGAGCATTGGTCATAGCGCCTCTTCACAGATACCCCTGCTTGTGCTGCCTGCCTGTTCTGGCTCCACCGCCTCCCTGACGCCCCCCTTTCCGGTGGAAAGAACTACTTCTTGTCGGCCCCCTCTGCACTGAGGATTTGTCCGTGACCTTGGAAGTCCTGCAGGGTGGGGGCCGCGCCCACTGCACTGCTCACGCTCCCACGTGGCGCACGGTGCCAGGCACAGCGCGCACTCAACAATCGCGCCGGGGTTGCCCAACAGGGAGACACAGAGCGCGTGGGTGTGCTCGTGATAGGAGTCTGACAAGCACCTTGGCCTCCTACAATTAGGAAGCCATTGGTCACCTTTGAAAACAGGGCAAAAAAGGTGCCAGGTGAACATGGGCTGAAAAGTAGACCGAGGTTGGTGAGGAGAAGGGGACACATTCATGGTTTAGGAGAGTTTGCTAGTGAAGCGGGGAAGCTGCTTCAGTAAAATGCAGTTTTGTTTTTAAATAGGAAAACAACGTGGTTTTAAGCTACCGGGGGAAAGGCTGTGAAGAGAGGAGAGTGAAGCTATGAGAGACGGGAACAAAGTCACCTTGGAGGTGATGGGAGGGGCTGGCGATGAGCACCGGGCAGACATGCAGATGTGGGTGCAGAATCCCAGAGCAGCAGCAGAGGGGCCTTGGAGCGTAGAAGCCGCAGTCGGGAAGCAGCACACCCAGACCTGGGCCTCAGGAACGGGGCCCGCCCTTCTTTGGCCCTCGGTTTCTTGGGCCAGGCCGACTGTACATCTGCACCCGTGATCTTTCATTTTAAAGGCTAGTCTTGCCTTATAAATATGTATCCAAATGGGGTGGTTCTGGAGTTTGAAAATAGAAAAAAAACTAAATAACCAGAATCTCTGGATAGGAATGTTTTGCAGAGAGTAGGAAAAAAAGTTTTGGGCAGTATGTCTCTAAGCAACACAGTAAAATGCTTCTGAAGTGGGTATTTTTAAGAAGCTACAAGAGCTACTAATTAATTCAAATATTGCTCCTGCACTGTGAAATGCATTCTGCTTGTGTATTGGCCTTCAGGATTAGCTTAAGTATTTGTTTTGTCTGGTTAGAGAAGTAATGTATTATAGATGCTCAACATGGAAAATAAAAAAGTATGAGCAAGAAAATGTTAGTGATCCATAGTTCCATCAAGCAGACATAACCACTATTAATATTGTGCGGTATTCTTTCTCATCTTACTTTCAGACAGTTGAGATATTATAAACACAATTCGTATCCTGTTTTTTAACTTTATCTTATACTGTGATCATTTCACCATGTCAATGTTCTTTGAAAGTGGCTACATCAGTTCTATTACAGGGTTGTACCTTGATTTAAGCAAGTCTACAGGGTTTTACCCCCTGAGTCGTTTGCATTTGTAACAATGCTATAATGAATATCCTTTAGGTTTTTACTACACTTGATCTTAGCCAAAAGGCCAAGAAACTATTCCTTTAGGTTTTTAAAAAATCTCTCATAAAATCATAGAAGAGGAATTATTATCGCAGGATCTGAATTCATTTCAGCTCTTCATACACGTGGCCTGGCTGTGCCTTCAGCGACTTGGAACCACTTTGTTCCACAATGTGTGAGAGTGACCATCAGAAGGGCCTAGTGGGGGCATGAAGAGAGCAACACCAACGAAAACAAAATAGCTTTGCCAATTTGATGAGTCAAGAATGATCTTTTTGCTTTAATTTACAAAGTTTATGGGTATTTTCTAATTTTTAACTTTTTTTATATTGAAAACTTCCTTATGAGTAACTTTGAGAACTTCATTGGGATAGAATTCATATGCCATAGAAATTACCCACTTAAAATATACAATCATACCAACCAATGTCACCCCATTAAATTTAACAATAAAATATAATAATAAAAAAAAAATAAATAAATAAATAAAATATACAATCAGTGATTTTTAGGATGCGCAGAGAATTGTGCAACACGAAGTCTAGTCCTTTGAGGCAAGAATGACTGTGATCCGGACTTGGTGGGTACAGGGGTGGCTGGGGCGGGGGGGTTGGGGGGCAAGAACTTCTCAGTTGCCCCATGTGCTGAGCATTTAAGTGATGGCTCTGGGCAGATGTCTCAGTCCTAGAGGATTTGCAGCACAGGAAGATAGATGAAAGTTCCAGTTGTTTTGACATTTTACCCCAGAATGAAATAATAATAAATCATATTTCTCATCCCAAACAGAAATAGATGGGTGATTACAGACTTTATTACCCAATCCCAAAGTTCATGAAACCAAAAATTGTCTTGTTTTTGGTCTGGTAAATACACTCATTATGCAATTTCAGGTTTAGCATTTTAGGGCCTAGCAGAGAACTATTCTCTATATCCTCAGAGCACAAAATAGAAATGTTTTAAACACATAGTATTTCAAAATGTCTAATGGCAATATTTGAATACCATTATTCATCTTAATCCTCTTTACTAGCTCTAAGTAAGACTTTGGAACTATGACGATGATGAGGCAATGATTATAATGAAGTCCAGGCTTCCCTTTGTGAACCATTTCTTTGAGAGATTTGAAAATACCTGGTAAAACTGTTGAGGCTACAGTTTTGCTACACAAGGAAGTGATGGGCAAGAATTGAGAGGGGGAGTAGCTATAGTATTTATTGTGCTAGAATGAGGAAAGAAAGGCATTGCCTCAGGTAAGATACAATTTTAAAGGAGGAATTTTAAAAATTCACAGGTGTTTACTCTTGTGGGAGGCCTGGTTCGCTTTTTGATCAAAATGCAATTCTTGCTGGGAATAGACAACTTGTTATTATCCCAATGTTTTATGTATGTCTTGAATTCTTTTGACCTTGGACAAACCTAACTCTGCTTGGAAATTCCTGTGATGAGGTTTCCAGTGGCCTTTATGCCTAGACATGGGCCTCAGGCTGGTCCATTAGATCTCTAGCTGAGAAGTGACCCTTCTGAGGCCAGGGGTGCCAGCATGACGACATTCCCAGGGGAGCAGTCAGGAGTTTTGATTCTGTTAGTTGTGGTGTCTGGATTGCAAGTGAAAAGCTTGACTGAGCATAGATTGTCCACCCAAGCTTTATAGAGTAATTAGTTACTTAGTGAGCTCCATTTATTTCTAGGCAGTCACAGTCCCAGCTCTAAATGGGGGTTTGGAAAAGTCTTGTTTCTCTCCAGAAATCTTCAGTCTCAGAAAATAATTAATATTTGGGGGGCCTGAGACAGGGGATGTTCCAAACTTAGAGCCAAGCCGCTTTTACTTTGCTTTTTCATCATCCCACCCCCTCTCTCCTTGCTCCTTTGACTTGGTATCTGTTTTAGATTCTGTTATAGCCATGGTTAGGCCCAGCAAAAACACCTAGGAAGGTTAAAATGAAAACTTGTGCTGATTAGTTTATACAATTTCTACTTTAGATTAACCTGACTCACCATATGCCATAGAAGGTCTATATCTTTTCTTAAAAACTAACTGCAAACAAAGATGAACATCTTGAGATCTGGCCTCTAATAGCCACCAAGTTTTAATTTCACGCCTTTTTTTTTTCTTTAATATTTATTTTATTATTTTGACAGAGAGAGAGAGGGAGAGAGAGAGAGAGAGAGAGAGAGAGAGAGAGAGAGAGAGAGAGAGAGAGAGAGAGAGAGAGGGGGAGGGAGAGGAAGAGGAAGAGGGCCCAGAGCAGTCTCCATAGTTTTACGTCATTAGTTTTTTGATAGTTTCATTCCACACAGGTGGGCGGGGGCCTCCCACATGGGGCACACCTCCATGAGGTGGGGGCTGAACTGGGGTCCTCCCACGTGGAAGCTTGCCTTGGCAGGAACCGAACTGCCCCCCATACACACATGGGAAGCACACGATCCTTGGACCTTGGGGCTATAAAGCGAGTGCTCAATCCACTGAGCCATCCTGGCATCCCCTAAATTTCACCCCTTTCAGGGATCAAATAGAGAGATGCTAAAATTCTACCCTTTCCATTTGAATGCATTGGAATATGGATTTAGAAAATAACATCTGCACTTCATTTTGAAAATGGAGCGCTTCCCAAACCACTTGGCTGCGGTGGGGGCCTCTGCAGATGGGGTCTGGTCTTAGCCGCTGGGCTTGGCCTGTGGGAACTTGACTGTTACTGAACCTCTGCTTGGAAGACTCTGCTCTCTGTCCACCAGAGGGACTCCTCTGTGCTATCATGTGTCTCCTCTCCTGCTGGCGGAGTGTCCTTCAGAGCAGTGAGCTTCATTAGCTTTTTTCTTCCTGTCATTGTCACAGCCCTGGGGTGGGGCTAGAGGCTCAGAGGAGAAAGGTCAAAGGTTGGGTTCTCCAAATGGGGTAGCATCTTAGGGCAATTAGGATTCTTAGAATTACTAGCCGATGGGGATTTAAATAATCTCATGAATTCCCCCGCTGAACATTGCAACTGGCCATTCCATTTGGGGCTCTTGAGTTTACCTACCTATGAATAGCACTTTTGACTTTTGAATCACACCCCTCACAAATTTTATTCCCATCATTGTTAGAAATTGTGTTTTAAAAACATGCAGGAACAGTCTATTCAAAGTCTCAGGCTGTCATACTTTTCAAATTAAACCAGTCCTTTCATGTGTATTCATTACATAAGAAGCAGGGCAATTCCTCAGCTCCCTTCAGGGCTGTGAGTGGCTGGAACTAGTCCTCACAGGCTTGAGGACTTGTCTGCTCCTAGTATCTGGATGTACATGCACTGTTTGCTGGGAGTCGGGACAGCAGGTTAAGGAGTGTGTTGTCTCATGCTTACATACTTTCCTTGAAGGAAATTCATCAGTTGTGTGGTCATGGAATTTGGGAAACCCCCGGGAGTGTTCTGCTTATGAAAATGCTGACTTACTCCATGGTTTATTGTTGATGGTGAATGGGTGGGCAAGCTCATGCTGGGGAGATGGCGTCCTGGGCATAGAGAGGCAATCCATTTGCAAACTCCAACAAAGTGAACTGACCCCTACAGAGACTCTGGCCTTGTGGTGTGCGGTTTAACAGCCCCTGTTTCTAATTCTTGGTCTGAAACCCAAACTTCAAAAGCACCTTTGAAGAAGCACATGAAATTCTGTATGTGTCTTATGGATATATTTACTACACACAGAAGAAACACTTACTTGATGTTGGGGCAAAGTTGCTGAAAAGGTGTCAATGAATCTTTAGCTTTAGAAGTATTATGTGTAAAAGGATCCGGCCTATGAAGCCTGTTGTAAGAGAATTTTAGGTCCTTAGCATTAGAAACAATAGCATTAGAAATAATCTCATCCCCAAGTGTACCTTGGCACTAAAGTCCCACTTCGCATTAGCTTGCTGGCTCCTGGGTGTGTAATATGTGTGTTATACATTGGTCTGACATGTTAAAAAAAAATTTTTTTTTTAAAGATTTATTTTATTGATTTTGACAGACAGAGAGATATGGAGAGAGGGGGGAGGGCCCAGAGCAGTCTCCATAGTTGACAGCATTTGTTTTCCATATAGTTTCACTCCACAGGTGGGCATGGGGCTGAGCGGGGCAGGAACTGGACCAGGAGCCTCCCACATAGGTCCCAGCAAGAACTGAACTGGGGACATACCCCAGTTCAACATATGGGTCCACCTGGGTCGGGGCCGGGATTCGATCCTTGGTCCCTGGGGCTTCAAAGTGAGCGCTTAACCCGCTGAACCATCCCAGCTTCCCCAAAATTTTTTATTTGTAATAAAAGCAGATGAAATCTTTGTTTACAATTCTATACTTACAAAGTGCCCATGCGTTTTAATATGCATTAAAAAGCTGATTTATTTGCTCATGTGCTTAGGTAAAACAGTAAGCTCGTGTTAATCTTGAAATGAAACAATTTTCCCGAACAGGTTATGTGGCTCATGAATTTATTTTGGATACAAGACCCTTCAAAAAGTCTGCAAATATTGAAGCTGTGGATGTGGCCAAGAGGCTTCAGGATTACGGTGAGTGACCTCATGGGTGCGACCCCTTGTAGGGGACTCCGGCTTTTCACATTCATGCAGCTACCCATGCTGGCTTTGGGCCACTTCCTGGAGGCACAAACTGGATGTGCGGGCACCATAGGAAACTCATCCATAGGCTAAGTGGGCAGCCCAGGGTTTGAAGCAACCTTCAAAGTGATGGAGAAAAAAACTCCCCTGTGACTGCTTTTATACTGCCCTTTGAAAGACATTCAGTCATGCATCTTGAATCCATGTAGCTAAGAAAAGGAATCTGTATACTTAAACTTAAAAAGCACAAAGAAAATAATTATTGCTCTCTGCCCATGTTTCTGGTAAATTCTTTCTCCCTATCCCACTCCTGGTAGACAGAGGTCCATGAAGCGGTAAGTTGGTATAATGGGGAAACAAGTGGAGCAAGTAAGCTATAGAAGTGTTAGAGATGAATGGCATTTGAGTTTTATAATCTACTCAGTCATGACATAGGTGATTCAGCGGCTTCTAGAGATGAAGGAATAGGTGCATTTCTTTTCACAGAGACAATGCAATTTTCTTTTAAGGATTTTAGGAGACATGGGCCCTTTTTGTATTAGTGGATGTTCATTCAGCACAGCCCTTATTAAAATACAACTTCTTAGTGATGTTATTAATATCAAAGACCCTTTCGTTCTCAGAAAGACTAAGTTGGGGAGGACATTGCCTTTCATATGTGGAGTACTGTCTGAATTTTAATGATTTGAATGATTTCTTTTAATAAGGAAAGTAAAAACTAATAATTTAATTGTTTTACTACTGCATTATTATGGGAGTCCCATGTGTGTGACTCATTCTTCCTTGAATGACCTTAAATGAATGATCTTATTATGCACAGTTACACTGATAATAAATGGGAAAGCCAGAGAAAGATTTCATGAATGAAATTAGCGGTTATCTCCTCAAATTCTCTTGGCTGTTCCTGTAACTTGCCCCACCCTCCCAGCTAATGACTGAGTGGTGGCAGATTCAGGATAAGGGTTCCCTTCTGAGATGCCTTGTCTGCATCACACGTCTGATTGCAGCAGCACTTGTGGGAGCGAGAGGAGGGGCTAAGAGGTAGGAGGTAGTTGAAGTTACCTCCCAGTGTTTCCAAGTCCGTTTCTATCTCCAACCTCAACATTATTTGATGTTTGATGGAATGATTGCCACACTTGTTCTGAGCCCAGAGTTGACTAGGAGTCGCACCCATAGTAGCACTCAGAACGTATGTGTTTAATAAGTAAGAGAATAAATAAATGAATGAATGAATGAATGAATGGCTAACTAAAAAAACAATAATGAAAATGATGACCGATTCTGGATCTTAATCACACCTACTTAATCACAATTTCTAGGGGAAAGGCCTAGTATTTGCATATTTAACAAGCACACCAAGGATGAGTCTCATCAGACAAGTGTGGGTTGTCTTAGAACTGAGGTTTCCAAACAGAGTTAATGATTGGAATCACCTGGGGAGTTTTTAACACTCAGATTTCTGAGCCCAACCTTGGACTTCCTGAATCAGGGTTGAGAATCAGGAATTTGTGTTTCCAAGACAACTGAGGTGGTTCCAGATATGGAAACCACCACAGGAGAATATGTTGGGCTGAATTTGCTCACACATGGAATTATGGTCAGACTTATTGAGACCAGCTTCTTGGTTTTTTGTTTGTTTGGTTTGTTTTGTTTTGTTTTGAAGCCTTTCTGGTCTGTGTGACAGTTTTATGTACTTGTCAAAACTCATTAAATTGTATACTTAAGATTTGGGCATTTCACTAGGTCAATTTTATCACAAAAATATGTGAACAAATATTGAATTCTAGTTAAAGATATGCATACTGAAGTGTTTAAGAGAGAAATGTGCTTATGACTACGACATACTGAAATGCTTCCAAAATAAGGTAGGTGGATGGATGAATAGACATGTGATAAAGCAAACAGCATCATTGTGTGAGGGTGGGCTGATAAATTTAGCCTCTACTGTAATATCTTTTTGTTAGATTAGATGTATCTGAATATAACCAATTCTGTGTAATCACATGGTATCTCCCCTCTATCATTCTTGACCTTGAAGACACAGATGCTTACATTTTTCATTCAGTGCACATCAAAATGGAATAGTATTTTGACATTTGGTTCAAACAGCACGCTGTTATTGAATTCTTAACAGCGGAATAAGTTCCTCCAATTTTTTTGAAATTTTTGAAAAAGAAGGTGAGGATTTCTTAAAGATCTTTGTAGTTGATACAACTTGGGTCCATCATTATGACCCCAAGAACAAAAGGCAGTCCATGGAATACCGCCATAAAGGATCACCTTCCCAGCTGAGGCCTGAGTTTTGAATTTTTTTGGCTGAGAGTATATAGGCATGACTCTAAAGCACCCTGTGTAATGAATGATCCACCAGAATTGGGAACCGTTGTAATCTAGGGCAAACTTAGCTGACAGTTATGTCAACCTAGGAGCTGTCCTTCGTCTTCTACAACTTCACAGAAAAAGTATAAATATTGGAAAAAGTTGATTTTGACTTTTATCCAGGAAATTTCTCTTGATCATGTGTCTTGTCAATTCATCTTACATGTGAAAACTTATAAAAATATAGAAACACCTTCAGCCTGTATTCAGTGAAAAGGCAAAGGCTTTCCATGTACTGTTTCCTTGTCTGTAAGACAGTGACAATAACACTCTCAGGCTCCTTAATGCTTGTTACCTCTTTATTTAGATTTTGATAGACTTAATATTTTAATTTCTCTTAACTGCAAATAATACATGAGCATTATAGAAAGATTCTAAAACCCAAAGTGAAATGAAAATCCTAGTCTCGTTTTCTGGCAATAACCCCTATTAAAATTTTAGTTCTCTTTACTATTCTTTTGGTATTTACTCTTATTTATAGTGTTCTTAAGTATTTATTCTTCAAGGTGTCTTCCCTCATCAAATATACATATATAAAATATTTTATCTTCTTTTGATAAATGTAATGACATGGTTATGTAGCTTGCTTTTTTCACTTAACACTTTTGAATGTTTGCCCCATTTAACAAATATAAATTTATATGCTTTTGATGGTTAAATATGTATTATATGGATAACCTTTAATATGTGCTTAACTGATCCTTTATTATTGGATGCTGGGCTGTTCCCTAAGATTTTCTTTCATAAACAGTGCTGAGATGAATCCTCAGATATATAAATTAGCAAATTTATCCGATGATTGCCTTAGGATAAATTATAAGATATGGAGGGTCTCTTCCAAATTGGGAGGTCAAAATTAGTGATGCACATTCCCCTGTCTCCCTTGCAGGATTTCATGCTCCGACCATGTCCTGGCCAGTGGCAGGGACTCTGATGATTGAGCCCACTGAGTCAGAAGACAAGGCAGAACTGGATAGATTTTGTGACGCCATGATCAGCATTCGGCAGGAAATCGCTGACATCGAGGAGGGCCGCATTGACCCGAGGGTCAATCCACTGAAGGTGCGCAGGCACTGGAACTTTATTAAAACTGTCCCCCAAAGTAGAAAAAAGTGTGTGCTCATGGTGCCAGCAATTCCCAAACTCTCATTACAAGATGATATTCTTGCCTCAAATGAGGTCATTCTTCTGAGAAGATGATACATTCATTACTTGGAAGTTTAAATCTTCTATGTAGCAGCGGTTACTCAAGTATAATGTGGATCTTTTCTGATATATTTTAACTTTGTGAAGTTGTTTTGGGGTTGTGGGAGCTATACACCCCATGTATACCCAACTGTTACGAAAGAGGGAACACAGGCTAAAGGGCTATACTTAATTGAGGAAGTCTTATCACCGTGTGTCTCTGTTTGATTAGTTAGCTCACAAACTCTGGGTAAAGGTACTTATATTAGAGCAGTCACCTCTTAGAACAACCAGATTGGTGCTTGGCCAGCATATTTTACAATATTTGTGGCTTATGCTGGAGAAAAATTTATTAGGCATCACCCTCCTTTTCCAAAATGTTCATTTTTATATCTGGTCGGAGCCCTAAGTTTCTTGCTAGGCCCATAAATTAGTAAGTGTTGGGACCATGAACTGAGAATACCGTGAAGCTGTGGTTGTGTTGTTATGGCTCCAAGCTAGACAGCAAGTCTGAGATGCTTGGGGAAGCTCAGCAAGTTCCAGAACTTTCCAGCTGAGTGGGCAGTGCAGGGGCCCTGGCTGGCAGAAGGCAGGGACCTGACTGAGTGGGAGCTTGACAGGCAGTGAAGGATTACAATATGATTGTTTTTACTGTCAGTATTATTTCTCTTTTTTTCTGGATTCTGCTGATTCTTTCAGGATTTAGGCTGTTTTTCAAAATAGCAAAAGACATGTAAAGCACATAATATCGCATAACAAAAGCAAGTGGAGAATAACATGTACATAGCATGATATAAGATTTAAAATTGTACCAAACTATGCTGTATGTTAGTTATTAATATAAGAAGCGACAGTGTAAAAACATGATGCACATGGTGAACACCAAATTCAAGATAGTGGTTATTACTGGGGAGGAGAGCACCCAATGAGATAGAGAGGGGATATGCAGGCAACTTCAACTGTATCTGCAATGTCTTTCTATTTTATTTTATTTATTTAAAGATTTATTTTATTGTTTTTGACAGAGACAGAGGGAGACAGAGGCAGAGAGAGAGATGGAGGCAGAGAGAGACAGAGAGAAGGGGGAGGGCCCAGAGCAGTCTCCATAGTTGTACATCATCATTTATTCAACGTCTTTCTATTTTAAAAGGTTAAGCAAGTATGACAAAATATTGATTTATACGGATGGTACATGTGCTTATGATGTTACCATAACTTTCTTGTATTTGTAATACTTCACAAGAAAAAATTTCCTACCAAACCTTCCTTCTAAATTGAATCAAAGCAAAACAACAGGGGAAGCCGGGATGGCTCAGGGGGTTGAGCGCTCCGCTTTGCAGCCCTGGGGACTGAAGATCAAATCCCGGCCCCAATCCGTGCGGACCCATATGCTGAACTGGGGTGTGCCTCCTACCTGGGAGGCCCCCTGCCCCATTTCTGCCCTGTACGGCCCCCACCCACCTGTGTGGAATGAAACCATATTGAAAACTGGTGACATGCAACTATGGAGACTGCTTTGGGCCCTCCCCCTTCTCTCTGTTTCTGTCTCTCTGTGTATCTGTCAAAAACAATAAAATAAATCTTAAAAAAAAAAAAAAAAGAAACAACAGCCCTCTCTGCCCATGGGCTTCTGTCAGAGGCTCAACCAGTTGAGGTGAAGTGTGGGGAAGACTGTGCTCTGCTCTGATCCCTCTCTCATCCCTGTCTGTCTCAGATGTCTCCACACTCCCTGACCTGTGTCACGTCCTCCCACTGGGATCGGCCATATTCCAGAGAGGTGGCAGCTTTCCCACTCGTAAGTTCTTCCCTGAAGCTGACTGTACTGGTTGGTATCGTATTCATGTATGTACAAGGGGCTTTTGCCTACTCTGAGGGCTCCCACTCTTGCAGTCGCCTTATAGTAACTCTGTGTGGGACACATTGTGAAATGTGGGTCACGTTGAGGGACGCATAGCACAGGAGTTGGCTTTTGGAGCTCTGAAGTCAGTTGGGCCAACCACAGGTCTGGAAACTGTCAGGGCACACAGTGAAGGAAGACCAAATAGCAGTCCCTGTCAAATTGATGTTCTTTACCATTATCCCACAGGGAGATGGCCCCAAATACAATCTTTCTTTCCTTTCTGATCCTTACATGAAGGAGAAGATGCTCTATAGTCTGATGGCGGTGGGCACAAGCTTCAAAAGTTGGATTCTGGGGGACCATATATGTTTTGAGTACCTGTTGGGCTAGTGGTGTCTTAGACTTTGAGGATATCACTGTCATCTCTTCTCCCAAGAGAAACCTCTC
Source organism: Craseonycteris thonglongyai (assembly GCA_004027555.1). Taxonomy (NCBI): domain Eukaryota; kingdom Metazoa; phylum Chordata; class Mammalia; order Chiroptera; family Craseonycteridae; genus Craseonycteris; species Craseonycteris thonglongyai. The sequence continues at coordinate 48,051 of PVKE010001026.1, read as the reverse complement.
AGAATATTCCAGAACATTTCCATCTTTTGTCTCTTGCAGCCCTTTGTGAAACCAGACAACAAATTCTGGCCGACCATTGCCCGAATTGATGACATCTACGGAGATCAGCACCTGGTTTGTACCTGCCCACCCATGGAAGTTTATGAGTCTCCGTTTTCTGAACAGAAGAGAGCCTCTTCTTAGTCTTTTCTTCCTACGTTCAAGTGACTGATTTGATGCCTCTCTCTGGAGCATTTGATAAGCAAGAAATACTTCATCTTCCACCTCAGACTCAAGTAGGGGTTTTTACATACTGTGAATATTTTTGTAATCTCTTTGTCAAGGCAAATGTAAATGCAATTAGCATAGTGAGTGGAAGCCCATTGTTAGGAACATTGATTTGCTTCGGTGCCTCTGTTTCCACATATAGCAGTTGATGTTCAAGTTTGCCTTGATTGGGAGCCATATTTAGTTTTTTGCATAGAAAAGTTTTGGCTTCCTAGAAACTTTAACTTCCAATGTAGGAAGTTTTTAGGTGTTATAGAGGCTTTACTAGAGACTCAATGGATATATTTTTTTTGTTCCAAATAAGTCCTTATGGACTGTGCCATCTGTGGGGAATCGCAGGGCAAATGTTTACATTTTGTATACGCTGCAGAAATCTTTTCCTGACTCATTTGCCTAATCTGTAATAACATTTCTGAGTATTTTCCTCTTTTTTCTGTATTTTTTATCTGCAACTATTAGTATGCCAATAAAACAATTTCAATGTGAAGAATGCCTTCTTGCTCCATTTTTAAATCTTATTCCCATGTACGGGTTCAGAGTGATTTGAAGCGTAATGAGAATACCTAACCCAATACCCATTGTTACATTATCAGTTTTGTCTTTGACTGGCTCCAAAAAGTGGGTATATCTTGGTTAGCAGTGAATGCTACTTTGGCCCTTTTTGTTAGAATTGTGTTAGGCTGCGTGTAACTGAAACCCAACTACAGGAGATTAATCAAATAGTTTGTTTCTTTTTCCCTTATTTAACAATAAGTCCAGAGGTAATAAGCTGAGGGCTAGTGTTGCTTTGGTCCTTCTGGTTTGCCTCCCTTGGCATATAGTCTTCATCCTCATAGTCTTGGGTGGCTGATGCATATTCAGTCATCGCATACTTATTCTAGATAGGAAAAGGGGAAAAATGAAAAATAAAAGGCAGATTCTATCCAAGTTTGCTTCCATTGAAATTGTTTCACAGAGGTTCTACTCTGTTACTTTTGCTTACATTTAACTGGCTAGAATTGGTTCAAATGGCCACTCCTAGCTATGAAGGGTAATGGGGAGGTCTTACCTGGGCACATTACTGCTTCAATAAAAATCAAGAATTTGGGTTTCAGGTAGATATTCTTCCTCAGTAGTTATTGAACACTTGTTCTAGCCATGACTGCTTGGTTCCTGGTGTGGCAGCTTATTCAACTATAGGGTCTGACAATTAAGTTCATGAACTTGCCAGTGTGCACTGATGTTGACAGCACTGTACAAATAACTCAGTAAGGTTTTATAATCTTGGTATATCAGTCAGTGTCTCACATCTGTGTTCATGTCAATGTGTCTACATTACCCAGAGGGCTTGTAAATGCAGAATACTAGGCGCTGGCCCCAGAGTTTCTTACTCAGTAGGTCTGGTGCAGGGCCAGAGAATTTCCATTTCCAACAAGTTCCAGGTATTGCCTCAGCTTTCTTTGTCTGCAGTACAACTTACAGAACCCTAAGCCTTTAAGGGATGGTGGGTAGGAAAGAGGCTGGACTTTGTCAACCTTATACTTTTTATGCAAATCTTACCACTTTGCGTGGGAATCCCTCTCCCCAGGTAGCTGAGGCTCTTGTGGCTGTTTCTCATGCTTCACCAATCTAAGCCTGGGGACACCCCACCCAAGGGAAAGTCTGAGTATAGAGCAGACACACCAACCCAGAACTGAAGGGAGATAAAAGGGGAGGTGGGGTGGGGCGTCCCCAGGGCTGGTGAAGTAACATGGAGGAATGGAGGTCGTCATCAATCATAGCAATAAGAGTGTTACATTAGCTGAGGTCATTCCACAGAGAAAACAAGAAGCCAGAAAGCAGGTGTTAGTGCCCAACATAGAGTAGACATTCAGTTCAAACAGCATATTATTAATTCATTGAATCTTAACAGCGAAAAAGTTCCTCTAATTGAAATTCACAGGTGAATGCAAGCCCTTTATGATTATCAGTGTGTTGATGTGAAGTCAGTAAGACACTGGGTCAGGTGGTTCAAAGATGGAGATCTGGGGCAAGCAGATTTGAGTGACAAGCCACAATGTGCAAGGCCTATGACTGCAAGGGATCAGCTTCATCAAGATCATGTTGAAGAACTGATCTGTGGAAATTGTGGTGTCAAATAAAAATAAATTACTGGTAAATTAGGAATTTCTAAGGAGAGAGTGGGATACATTATTAGTGTTCTTGGATTCCACAAAGTTTGTTCCAGATGGGTACCATGCATACTCTCTGATGAAATGAAAGCTGAAGGAGTTCACATATCTTGGGAACTCCTGGAACACTTTGAAACAGAAGGTAAGGATTTCTTAAGGAAGATCAGTCCAGTTGATGAAACTTGGGTTTATCACTGTAACCCTGAGAACAAAAGGCAGTCTATGGAATACTGTCATAAGGGATCATCTCAGCCAAAAATTTCAAAACTCGGGCCTTGGCTGGGAAGGTCATGTTGACTGTTTTTTGGACTGAATACTCTTCCATTTTTTCTTTTTTTTTTTTAAGATTTATTTTATTTTATTGTTTGTCCTTTTTTTTTAAGATTTATTTTATTGATTTTTGACAGAGAGAAACAGAGACAGAGATAGACAGAGAGAAGGGGAGGGCCCAGAGCAGTCTCCATAGTTTACATTAGTTTTCCATATAGTTTCACTCCACAGGTGGGCACAGGGCTGCGCAGGGCAGGAACTGGGCCCGGAGCCTCCCACATAGGCCCCGGCAAGAACTGAACTAGAGGCACACCCCAGTTCAGCATGTGGGTCGGCATGGGCCGGGACCGGGATTCGATACTTGGTCCCCGGGACTTCAAAGCGAGTGCTTAACCCGCTGAGCCATCCCAGCTTTCCCCATTTTATTGTTTTTGACAGAGAGAGACAGAGAGGGAGGCGGACTCAGAGCAGTCTCCATAGTTGTGCATCATCAGTCTTCAATATGGTTTCGTTCTATACAGGTGGGTGGGGGCTGTGCAGGGCCGGAACTGTATTGGGGGCCTCCCATTGGGAGGTACACCCCCTCGAGCCAGGGGCTGAACCTGTGGGCGAGAACCCATCTGGGGGCCTCCCGGATGGGAAGCACACTCCAGTTCAGCATATGGGTCCACATGGGCCCGGGCTGGGGGCAGGAGTTGATCCTTGGTCCCCAGGGCTGCAAAGTGAGCACTTAACCAACTGAGCCATTCCGACTTCCCCTACTCTTCCATTTCGATGTGCACTGGGTGGAAAATGTAAGCATCTGTGTACAAGGTCAAGAGTGATGGAGGGGAGATACCATGTGACTACCCAGAACCAGTTACGTTCAGATAGTTCTAATGTGAAAAAAATATCACAATAGAGGCAAAATTTATCGGCCTGCCCTGTAGTCTCAGAAATCTGGTTATTTTCTTGCTGGGGGAGTGCAGTATAGCATTTAGAGTACTTGCTCTATAGTCAGACTGCCTGGGGTTCTATCCCAGACCCCCCATATCCTAGCTGTGTGATCTTTGAGAGGATAACATCTCTGAGGCTCAATCTCCTTACCTGTAAAATGATACCACATTACCATCCTAGATGAGGATTTAATATAATGCTCTGACCAGTGTGTGGCACAAAGTGCTCATGAGTATTAGCTCCTCCACGTTATTATTCTCCTCTTCACTTGGGGTCTTGTGTCCTATGCTGAACATTCCTGCGTTCTTTGCCCCAGCACAGGGGCCCCAACCCAATTTGACCTCCCTTACATTCAGATCCACCTTCCTTTCCTTTGCTGTCCATTCCTAATGGGTCTTTGCCTCTGGATAGTCAAAGAAAGTGGAAGGAACATGGGCTAGGACTTTATAATACAAATCTGGATTAAATTCTCAGATATGCCAATTGTTCTGAGACAACAGGCAAATTCACTTATCCTTTCTGCAGTTGTATCTTAAGTTATAAAACAGCAGCAATAAAAGTACTTACCTTAATCAGGTTTGTTGTAAGGATTAAATGAGATAACAAAGTGAGCACTCAGCATAGTGTCTGGCACCCAGAAACCACTACTTTATTTAGCAAACACTGGGTGAGCCATTATGTACCAAGTAGTTCGAAATGAGATACAAGGTGAACTAGAAAGATAAGGCCTTTCATAGAGCATCAATTCCAAATTCTAGATGGACAGACAACACATATATTTTCACACTGTTAAATGTTCTTTGTTTTATTTTTATTTTATTGTTTGAGAGGAGACAGAGAAGGGGGAAGAGCCCAGAGCAGTCTCCATAAGTCATACATCATTAGTTGTGACATAGTTTCATTCCACACAGGTGGATATGGGGCCCTGCAGGGTGGGAACCAAACCAGGGGCCTCCCATCTGGGAGGTGTGAACCTTTGTTTCCATGACATCCCCAGTTGCATTGTGGTTCAGCATATGGGTTTGCATGGGCTGGGGCCGGGAATCAAACCCCAGACCTCCCAATTGCAAGGCAAGCGCTCAGCCACTGAGTTACCCGGGCATCCCCCAAATGTTCTGTGTGTGTGTGTGGGGGGGGGGACAGGAATGTTGGGACTTATTTATATTGGGTGAACAGGAAAGGATTCTCTGAAAAACAAGTTTTAGGCTAAAATCTGAAGAAGAAAAAAAAAGTAACCCAGCCATGACTGGATGTGGGGAAGAGGGGAGGGGAGGTGTGGCAGCCTGACCTGGAAGATAAGGGCTCTCCTCCCAGGCCTTTCAGGCCCATGGGACATTCCTGAGCCCTTGCATAAGCCCCTTACCCTATAGCCTAGCAACCAATCAACAACCTGTAACCTTATTAGGAGAGCTCACGAACGCGGAAGCAGAGACAGCAGAAAGCTGTGCGCCTTTGGATGTTACTCCAATAAACGCCGCTGCTGGTAGCCCTGCTGTCCCGCCTCTGTTTCCGAAACCGCAACAGAGGTGTTGAGGAAGAGGGAGAAGCATGTATGAGGCCTTAGTATCTGTACTCTCCATTGTAGCATTAGGTTATTTTCAATCTCACATGCAAAGGGTCTGAAGAACTCCTGAGAAATAGGGAGGGGAGAAAGATGAATAAAAGCTGGGGTTGGGGAAAATATGTGGGAATCTTGCTGGGAGTCAGAAATGGGGAGAGGGACTTTGAGCCTAGAGTCAACATGGAGAGTGAAAATAAGGCCCAGAGGAGGGCTTCAGGAAAAAGAAGGGGAAAAGGTGTGTGTGTGTAGGTCCTTAGGTCAGGAAGGAAAAGTTGTAATGGAGGAGGGAAGGAGAGAGTAGAAATAAAAGCGGGGAAAAGATGCAGGTTAAAAACATGAAAGAAGGGGGAGTGGAGAAGCCGGGATGGCTCAGCGGGGTTAAGCGCTCACTTTGCAGCCCCGGGGACCAAGGATCGAATGCTGGCCCCAGCCCCATGCAGACCCATGTGCTGAACTGGGGAGTGCTTCCCATGTGGGAGGCCCCCAGCCCAGTTCCCACCCTGCATGGCCCCCGCCCACCTATGTGGAATGAAACCATGTTGAAAACTGGAGACTGCTCTGGACTCTCCCCCTTCTCTCTATATCTCTCTGTTTCTCTGTCTCTCTCTCTGTCTCACTCAAAAACAATAAAATAAATCTTTAAAAAGCGGGGGGGGGGGG